>JAECUM010004215.1:0-104483 GCA_016617855.1 Megalonaias nervosa | reverse complement strand
TCCATGACCAAACATTAAATGATGTAAAACTTACTGCAATTGCTCACAACCCCAACTGGAGTTCCAAAACCAGGAAAGAAAAGGAATCTTACTAGATTTGCCACCTTAAAACATTCAAACCAAGCAGTTTAAACCAAGAAGACTAGAAAATTACAGCCATGCACAAATAAAGTCATCGTCTTTTCCAACTGGCACATTTTCATTTAAATAATTCTTTCAATATGCTTATTAGTTAACCAATAACCTATAATTACTACTAAAACAATGAAATATCTGGGATATAATTTGCAGTTACTTAAATTTACATTTAAAAAAACCAGATGGTGATATGGCTCATTGATTTCTAGGTCAATATAAAATATTTTTCAGCATCAGCATCAAGTTGAAGCCAAACTAGTTGAAACATGAGAACTTTCAAGCTTTTTTTACCGCAGAAATAGTCATGTAAAATTTTGTAACCTCAAGGCTTTAAGTGTGTTCATTCTGTTTGTCTTGTCTGTGTTTTGTATTTGCCTTTGAAAAAGACTCATTTAGAATCAAATGCGCTTAGGCAAGTAAGAACCTAGTTTTGCATTGCTCATTGTTAGTTTATTGCACATCTATATATGCAATAAACTTGCACACACACACACATATATATATATATATATACACACACACACACACAGACCGCTCTGGTGGCCTAGTCGTTAGAGCATCTGCCTTGGATGCGGGAGGTCATGGGTTTGATCCCCGGCCAAGTCATACCAAAGAAAAATGGAAATAACAGCTGCCTCGCTTGGCGCTCAGCATTAAGAGGTTAGAGTTAGGACTGGTCGGCCTGGTGTCAGGATAATGTGACTGGGTGGGACATCATGCTACATATCTGCGGCATGATGCCCCAGTGCTAGACATCATCATAAACTGCCACACTGCGGTCATTGTAGCAATATGTCTGAAAAATCATTAAAGCTACATTAAAAAATCCAAATCACACACACACAAACACACACACACACATATATTTACATATATATATATATTTACACACACACAAACATACACATAATATACGTATTAAAATATGGGTGTAAGACATATGTTTACAGTATAAATATATTAGCCAGGGTTAAAGTTTATTACTGATACTTCCAGAGAAATTTAATAAATTTACATTTTGAAGAATGTTCACTTTGCATGTGGAATATTCTGTTTTCCCTATGCATATATTATTTTGTATCATCCATGTTAGTGAACATAACAAAGATACTTTATAAAGCTTCTGATACATTGAATGGTGTCTGGATCTATATGGTATAAAAGAACAAATACAAGGGGAAAAAGAAGGCTACTAATTCTTGCAAATGGAAGTTTGTAAAAAATACTGGTAATTTTTACCTTATTTACCTTTACTTACTTTGTATCTGCCGTCAATTTTGAATATGAAAGACCCCACTGTTTTGCAAAACTACTAATAATGATCCGAAGATATACAATGATTTAGCTGAGATAATGAGGCATTTTTTCACATTAGCTTTGTCTGTTTCTTTACAAGATGTGATACTTTCTAAATTTTCACTGAAATAAATAGCTCAAAATTATTTTTCACTGAAAAATATAACTAGCTATCACGTAATTCTATTAACAGAGATGATATGCTTTCTTTGATAGAAAACTTCCATTTGTAATCAACAGTTAGTATTGTATATAGCTATAATGAAATCAAAGCAATAAATAATGTATTATAAAAATAAAAAAGGGATAAAAAAAATTTAAATAGAAAATGTTGATAGTTTTCCTTTCATTAGACAGGCTTGTATCTCAATCAGTTATAACAATCCGTGAAAGACAGACTTAGGTATAGACAGTTTTCATATGGCATCTTAAGTTCTCAAAATTACTTCATCCAAAATCACACTCATAATTGCTTCTCCCTAAGTCACTGATAATTATTTCCCCAGAAATCACTCATAATTACTTCCCCTGAAATCAATATCCTATTTCCCATAAAATCAGTCATAATTACTTCCCTAAAATCGCTATAATCATACTTCTCCTGAAATAACTACAATAATACTTCCCTGAAATCCCTATCATGATTACTTCTTCTGAAACCACTAGTGACAATATTTTGGGTCATACTCACATAAAAATATATTGTTGAAAATGATTCCTGGACAACATTCATAATTTTGACATGCCTGTGTACCTTCAACAAATAGCATAATGATTATGGATGTGTACCTAATGGTTAATATAAGATGCATCTGACTTCTATAGCCAAGTTTAAAATATGTTATAAATGGCTATTTCCATCAATAATAATGTTAATGAATGTAGTCCCAAAAGATAGCACATGCCTATTTCCAGGGTAGTCAAATCAGACAGAAAGTGAAATCTGTATGTACATATTATTACACCAATTGAAACAATGCTCAGCCATTTCTGTAAAGTCAAGAAATAACCTTGAATATAGTTGTAGAAATACACATTTGATGGATTTGGTGATTTGCCTCCAGATTGCACTACATATGATATGACAGAAAAGGCCAACAATGATCTGATTGTGATTTTGTCTCCTTCTGCAATTATATTATGCCATGTTAACGAAAGATTAGAATATTTTTATATATGTTGACAAATTACTCTCAAATTTCTTACTAGACTTGACAGAGAAGATCAAGGATAATCCAAATTTTCATTAACCAAGTCCTTTGAGAGACTTTTTCACTGGCTGAAATACCATATGATTTGCAATGCCAATAATTCATTATCTTGCACTGTAAAGACATCATAATGCATTTGCTTTGTGACATTATGCAGCTGACATGAAATTTTCACTAAAATGAAACAAGTTAAATTACAAATTTTTGCACCAAATCATGTAATAAAGCAATTATAGAACTTTGCTTCAGTGAATATTAAGTAGTATGAACCATTAAATCTATGATACTGACCTCTGCTTTATGTTGTGTTATAATCATAGGCATATGCTCTTCATTGTTCCAACAGACTGGCATGATATAGCATCACTTTTCCAAAAGTGATGTTGGCAATGTTGATATAAACCATGATAAAATTTGTGTACAAATTATATAATATCATAAAATGCATGAAAAATAGTCTTATAAAGCAGCACTATCATTTCTTTTATTAGTTGTAGAATATGGGAGAGGATCAGGTAAGGGAGTAAGGAGAGTTAGAAAGGACAAG
Organism: Megalonaias nervosa; assembly: GCA_016617855.1. Taxonomy (NCBI): domain Eukaryota; kingdom Metazoa; phylum Mollusca; class Bivalvia; order Unionida; family Unionidae; genus Megalonaias; species Megalonaias nervosa. The sequence continues at coordinate 101,291 of JAECUM010004215.1, read as the reverse complement.
CATTATAATGAAAGGAAAACTTGTTCAACATATAAGCTACATGGTCATATTAGTTCACATATGTGTGACCAGCAGGAAGGGGTCATTCTTACCAGCCATGAGGGTACAGGCCCTTGAGAGGGCAATCCTGCAAGCTGTCTTGCCTGAAATTTTCATTAGACATATCAATACACCATCTCTATATTCTTCATTAATATGGTTCTTAAAGATTTCTTTTTTTTTTTTTTTACAAATAATGGTTTCCTGATTAGTGGTGAAAAGTTAGCAAACCATATGAATTTGGAATCATTTCTAGAATTTTTAAAACATTCCTCAGCAAGTGCTGTTTTTGTGTTGAAAAGTAAATTTATAGTGCTGTAAAAGAAGTACTGCCAACAAGACATGATACACCTATTATTTGACCTTTTCCTACTAATGACCACCACCTCCAAGATAAAGACATTAATACTGAAAGATAAGGTGTGGAACTAGGTAAAATTTCAAAATATCAGTTGGGGTTCAAAAGAGACACCTGCATAAAAAACATTCCACTATACATTATTTCATGTTGTGACCTTCACCATGAGGCAATGTATATAACTGTAAATACACAAAATACTGTCAAACCAAGGCGTGTGTGTGTGTGTGTGTGATTTTGATTTTTAATGTAGCTTTAACAATTTTTCGGTCGTATCACTACGATGTCTGCAGTGTGACAGTTTATAGTGATGTCTAGCACTGGGGCATCATGCCGCAGACATGTCAAACCAAGGCATATAAGAAGCTAAAGTCCATTAAAATATATTCATTAGTCAAAATATTATACCTGTATATACACTGGAGTCCTGATTTATATTTTCCCTTGACATGACCTTGACCTTTGTTATGCATATTTGTGTATTATTTGCTGGCTTTTGTGATGATTATATGTTATGTACATCTGTATTTTGTACCTGACTTTGTCCAAAATCAAAGTTCATTTTGTACCAGACCTGTGACATATATTTTGTAAACAACATAATACATAGCTAATACAGTGTGACCCCGCTATAGCACGCTCAGTTATAACATGAATTCGGATGTAACACGGTCGTGGTGTGGCTCTCGAAATTTTATATACATGCATTTTTCTCGTACACGAAAAAAAATTCTTTCTTAAAAGTACGAGAAAAGCAAAACAAGTTTATTATCACTTTAGGAAAGAGATCGTCTATGAATAATACAAGACGATCTGGCGTGGCTCCTGAAATTTTATATGCATTCTCATACATGAAAAAATAGTTTTCTTCTTAAAAGTACGAAAAATAACGTGTAAAAAGTTTATTCAGGAATTGCGCAGGGCTTCGCCAATGTTGCAGATTGTGATTTTGTTTCCTAATTGGCCGCAAAATATACCATCTGGCGATTTTTTTATTGGTGGCATTGTTGGCTGTTTAAACTTGTATATACAACCATTGGTTTGGAGTGGAGAAATTCAGAGGCCTCATGCACTGAAATTTATCAATTGTTACATAAACAAATTCTTTGTCCATACTGACAAACCATCTTAACAGTATATTGTTATATCATAATCCACTTATGTTGACATCTAGCATGAGTACTTAACGTTTTGAGATATCCGCTTTTTTTCAAATTTACATTTCTGGTAGCGGAGATCAACCAGACGAGGTATTATCTCATAATCTGTATTTTGTTGGATTTTCAGCTGCTCGCTAGTAATTAATATATTTACATAGACTGACATTTGTATGTGGATGGTAAGTAAAATTCCTCTTCTTTTCACTCAGAATTAAATCCTTCAGAACATTCGTTAAATTTCTGACGCATGCGTGGAAGGCAGCATCACTCCACTACCACAAATGTAAACCCCTCCAAAAAAACAAGCTCTCACTTTTCTATTCAAATAGACAGAAAGGAACAGTAACTACAAATTGACCATATGAAGGCCAATTCATTTTTTAAAAAAAATGTTCCCAGATAAAATAGTGGCTGAAATTTCAAAGAAAACATTACCTTTGAAGCATCGATTGTTATGAAAACGTACTAAGCAAATGAGGAAAAAAAATCAGTCTCAATCATGCAATACAATTTTTTGATGTTGCTGCCACAATAAGAAACGGGCATTTGTTTGGTTCTCCAAAGCTGTCCTTTAGCGGTGACTTCAATAATGCATGCACCCTTCATCAAAGAAAGCCAACTAGAATCTCCAATAAAAATAAAGAACCTTTCTTCAGAGGATGTCAGTACCAAACTTAAATAAAAGGAATGGAATCTGATAAACTGTTTCATCTTCCAAAGTGACTGAAACACTTTTACTATGCCGTGAAAGTTTCCTTTTTACAGGAAAAAAGTTTATGCTTACGAACTCTACCAAGGGCACTTAAAATGCAAACTTTTACTTACTTGGGACATACTGAAAAGTAAAAGTGCTTCATCATTCGTTACGTGATTGTGCTATTTTTTTCCACTGAAGTCAGTTCTATATGGCCTGAGACAAAATTATTGAATATTTTAAATCTGTGTGTGTGCAAATTTTCGATGGAATTACTTGTATTGTGGATTCAGTGTATGTGATGTGATTCGTGGGTGAGTACATGGTGTTGATACTTTATTCATTGCTATACAATAGACATGTATATATAAACAGTATACACGTGTATGTACCATTGCTTGGTTCTCTGAATAAAGTAAAATATTATATATGCCTTCTCTGTTTTCACTACAGGTGTATTTCTCATTTAATATGCATCGATTTAAGATGATAACTGTGCCAATGAAGCATGTATTTTCGCGCCCGCATTTATTACCTACACCCATCCACCTGCACATTTTATCCAGTACATGCATCATTTCTTCAGATAACTGACCTGGTTGCTTATAACATGGTTTGGTCTATAACACGGTTGGGTTCTATGGCTCCCAACTACAGTGTTATAGCGGGGTCACACTGTATTTGTCTAAGAGTATAGGTTAAATATTCAGATCATTATATTTTGAGATAAACATGTTTATTTGAATCTAGTCAGGGACATGGTTTTCCACTTCGAAATTTCCAAACCTGTTGACAACCTTGAATGTTTTATGAAGGAAACTGACCTACATCAGGACTTATTGTGTCTTAGCTTTTTATATGATGCTGCTTACTTGAAATATTACTCACTCTTGCCTTAACCTCTGAAGCACAATCAGTGTTCAGTTATTAGTTTTTGGTTGATTTATTTATTAAATTATTATTCATGTGCATTACAAGTACCCAATAATATTCTTGGACTGGAACATTAATTTGGAATTATGGTGAATGCAGATAAGGACCTTTTGGATTATATTATACAACAAAAGACAGCACATCTTTACACTCCAGGCCTTATATGAATTTATTTGGAATACCACTGGAATTCAATTGGAACTTTATACATTTGGACCTGTGATGGAACTCTCAGGACTATTTGGGATTTAATTTGCAATATTGTGATTGTTTTTAAATTTTCACTTTGTATTCAAGGGAAATAAATTATTTCTGGAATTTTACAAAACTTGTTGGTTTTAACTCTTTTCTGTTACTTAGTTTAAGACCATAAGGTAGTAACACCCTATGGTGGAGGGGAGGGATTGTGATATGTGACACATCACCTTTACATATTTTATAAATGGTTAGAGTTTAAAATATCTTAAGTGGTTCAAAACTATTGTCCAGACAAGAATACAAATCACAGAATTACATTTTCCCTGCTGTAACCTATACCTTGAGGTATGGCTATGGTACAAATCATACTGTCAAGTCATGCTATATATAGGGGCAAAGCTTCATTAAAATATCTTCAGTTGTTCAAAAGTCCTGACAAGAATACAAGTCAAAGAATTACATTTCATCCTTGAGAAATTTGTACAATTAAAGTAACCTTAATGCATGAGAAACATAATATAAAACTACACTTTTATATTGCAATATTAACCTGTTCTTGTGAGACTGGTCTCTGTTGTGCTTGGTAGGTACTGAGCTCCACATTCAGACGGTGAACAACACTCTTAAGGGATTCATTCTCCTTCTGAAGGTCACTTATCTTTTTTTTAAGCAGCAGACTTGCAGCACTGTCACTGTCTGCAATAAGAACAAACTTATGTTTCATGTGAAGACCCACATCAGTAGCAATTTTCAATGTAATTCAGTGTCTCATTTAAGAATCTTGGTTTGATGTAAATACCAATTTTTCGTAGTAAAATATGTTTCTTTGAGAATACTTACCCATCTACTACTACTACTACTACCACCCCACAAATCCAACCCTCCCTGATGCTACTTTTAGCTAAAGGGCGCTAAAGTTGTCTGCCAAACTATGTGGTGGTCAGGCAGAGTGATCTCCCCTTATAAGACTTGATACTAGGTCAGATTTTTCCTTGTTGATGAGAAATCCAGATTGATAACAAGGGTTCTCATATCTTGTTAGATCAAACTCACTGATGTTTCTGCTGGACGCTGTCCAGGTAAATTGATGTTGCTGCCACAGAAATGGTCTGGACATATGCCATTACTCATTTCATCAGATGAGTAAAGACCCAGAGACAGATGTTGGGCCCCATGCGAGTGCCCTGAATTGGTATATGAAAAGGCAAATTGCATGAATGTCCTGGATGCTTTGTGAATAAGGACATAAAGGTATGTACTGTGGTTTTTCCACTGAGAACCATGGGGCATGAATTAATTAATTTAGGGCACTTAGGTCGATGACCAGACGCAGAGTCCCATTTGCCTTTGGGACCAAGAAAAGTCTGGAGTGATTGATACGATCTTCTCAGTGCTAAGTCCACTTTGGTATGTGAAAGCTGTGGCATTTGCTGGGTGGAGCTGCGATAGGACTGTTTCCCGAGGTTCGTGTCCTATGAGTGGCTTTAGGGTCCTTCTGCTGACTTCCTGTAAAATCCTTGCATTGATGATGTGTTTATGGGAGGGAGGGAAATTGGTCTCCTGGGTGGCTTATTTGCAGACTTTTTCAATCTGGCCATTAAATAGAAGGTGAGAGGATAAAGCTTGTGCTCTTAGCTTGGCCTTATGATGGTATTTCAGGGAAATGCACTCAGAGATCACTGCATCGCATTCCGCCAATTGTAAATTTATAGCTGTGGTTACAGCATGGGCCAAAGTGTGCTAGGTGGCTCTATTCAGTACTTGGGCCATTCTTTAGACCAACTCCCATGCATGCCATGAGGTATTACGAATGGGAGAAGATAAGCTTTGTTGTTGAAGATAGCCATAGAAATGAAAGTCCAACATCAAAGCCATGGCAATGATGTTGAGTAAATAGTCTCTTCTTGTGGCAGATTGTAGAGAAATTCTGAAGTGACATCTGTTGAGGTGGGAGGAACTATTCATGCCATCATGCCAAACGAGTATCTTGAGGTGGAATGAGAGTCAGACTGATCCTTGCACATGTCTGCAAAAGTCAGGTTTGATGTTCTGGAAGGTGGGCTGTTAATGATTGAGCCCATAATGCTGATGTTTTGATCTTTTGTGATCCCTTGTATAAGGCTATATGTGTGGGAAGAATATCGTTAGGATCATCAGTTTGGGATGGGTTATAGGATTTTCCTTTATGTAACCTGTCCATATGTCTGTTGAGTGAGAGGGAACTTTGCTGTTTAGTAACTCTGTCCCTCGCTGTTCTGCAATTGGAATCAAGTGAAACCCTGAGGAGGCAATGTAGAGAGGGTTGCCAAAAATGCTGAGTCCTGTGGTGGTGACTTGGGCACCGGAGCTGTTTCAGAGTGTGTCAATGTTCATTGCTTTGTAGCTGAAGTGTAAATTGATTTATCTCCCTTGTCCACCAGAAATTTTCATACTGAGGAAAGGTCAACATGCAGACTGATGATGTCTTTGTCCTGAGCTCTGTGTTTTTGACTGATGATGTCTTTGTCCTGAGCTGTGTTTTTGTGCTTTGCCCATAGTTCTGATCTGTATGACAAATAGAGTAAAACATATAAAACTGTAGCCCTGCATCTGTCTTTTAAAACACAATGTCTGTGCAGAGCTAAGTCTCAAATAGTTGCCCCAAAAATTGATAACAGACAGACTATAGTCTGACTATACATCCCCGTTTGTGTGTACCCCCCAACCGATTTCAATAACGAAAAAGTTTAACATGATAAAAAGTGCATAAAAATAAGGCAATTGAATCATTGATTTATAATTTCTAACCTGACTGTGACCAGAATGGCACTAATACTGGTATCCCCTGCACATTTCATGCTTAACACACTTTTCCATACTAACACGGCGCCATATTGCATACACTATGGGATAGTTTATTTCCATCAGACAACATAATGATGTAGTTCATCCTATTCAGTAACTGCCAGATAATTCTGTAAATTACCATAACGTTGAGAGTTTGGAATTATGTCCCTTTGCACACATGAACATAGAAATTAAACAGCTTGTTAAATCCATATGAAAGGCAAATTTGTTGTTGTCATTCTTTTCCTTTGCTTGATTCGACATTGTAAATATCGGAAGCAGACGACATATGTATGTACATCTGTAGTCGTGCCCACACCCCTTTGCTGAAAATGGACTTGTCCAGGAATTGTATTGAAAACTTCCATTAAGCATGAAATGCACAAATGATGAGGTGTTAGGGCCACTCTACTCACAGTCAGGTTAGAAATTATAAATCAATGAATGAATTGACTAAGTTCCTTGCACTTTTTATCACATCAAAGGATTCCATTATTGAAATCGGTAGAGGGATACAAACAAATGGGTTGGTATAGTCAGACTATAATAAAGCAATTAAGCATACAGGTAAAATATAATGACTACCACCTGTAAGGAGAAGTATAAACCTGTGTGCCTGCACATCTTATGTCTGAATACCGTGTGGGCGCAGAGCTAAACCAAATGATGGTTACCTGGAAAAAAGTGATAGTAGAAGATCTCAATTACGATGTTACCTGTAGGGAAGATCAAGGACGGCATGTACAGGTAGAATCACTGAAGAATGACATTCCATGGCTAAGGATGCTGTCGTTAAGAAAACTTACCTGTATGTACCAGAAGTGATGGAATTATACATATATAAGGAGTTTCTTAAGGCATAAAGACCTGCACACATATAAATATTGTAGCCTGAACCTATCTTGTGAAGTCACATATAACACCCATGTGAGTGACTAAAATCTCTTTAAATATCACAGAATGCTTATGCAGAAAAACATGACTCAGGTGTTGCCTATAGAAACATGCAAGAGCAAGATGCGACTGAGTAAACCATGTATAGACAGCTGACCTGTAGTTCTATAACCAGAGTGGAAGCAATACAGAAATGTACACAAATGTCTACGCTACACACAAAAAACTTTCACATACAAGGGAACTGAGGCACAGATATAGACACTTACAAAGTAAGTGTGACAATATCCATCATAAGGCAATTACCTGTAGGGAAAAAGGCTCTTAGACCGCCTGTACAAACAAAAAGCACTGAAGTTGGTGCCCGGATGCTGTGAATGCCTTGGAATAGAAACTCATCAATATGTACTCATTTGTAATAGAATTACACACATATATTAGGAGTTTTTATAAGTGCTAGAGACTTACACATGCAAAATAATTATAGCCTGAACTAAATGTGAAGTCATTTATGCAAGAACCTAAATGTGTGACAATGACAAAGTGTCAGCAAATTGTAAAGGCTGAACTTTGTTTGGATAGGAGAGAAAAAGTTGGAAATATAGATGGAGTATATTTTCCTAAGAAGAGAAAAACTGTAATGGTATATCTCCCATGTAGATTCTAGCTTTTGCATGGTCGCTCATAATGAGAGCATGCTTCTTGGAACAAGCAGAAGTAGTAACTGAAGGGTTCTTAGACTTTGCCAGTAAGTCTTATATCTAAGGGGAGATCACTCTGCCCAACTGCCACATAGGTCGGCAGACAACTTTTAGCTCCCTTTAGGTAAAAGTAGTATCTGGGAGGGCTGGATTTGTGAGGCAGCAGTAGTTCTCCTAAGGTAGTATGATTGGGTAACAGATCAAAAGAAGAACCATTGTATCTAACTTTCAAAAACACACAATCTTAGGATTCTTGATGCCAGCACTCCTGTAGCATGAAAAATCAAACATCATCATTTTCTAAAGCAGCTGAGAAAACAAAATCTTCATGTACAATCTTTTGAGTAGAGGGGTACATTAGTTTCTGTGTGGAACTGGTTCCCACATGAATTTACTGTGTCTGGACTCTGTGCAGTATATTTTTAAAGAACAATGTACAAAGTTAAAAGTACGGAATATTTTATATTGGCAGATAACACACAGTCTGCAGAGAACTAAGAATAAATAAACATCATGCTGTAACTGGTTCCATGATGCAACTGGTACTGACTCTCTCTCCAGAAAGAATAAAACATCTGTTTCATAAAGCAAGTTGTAAAATCAGTCATCACTTATCTACAGCATGTTGATTTTTGGATTAAAATTTGATGGAAAAATTAATATTTTTCAATCAGGATGGACAGCATTATTTGCATAATGATTTATCTTAAAAAGTTTATTTCACCCTACTGGTGACAAAGTACAAAAAAATTATGTCTTTATATTTTTAATACTTTGTTAAGAAATAAATTACTATGAAACAAAATCAATCTCAAAGCACAGAGAATGATGATAAAAGAAAACAAATACAGCCTTTTATTGCTTTCTTTCTTTTTCTTTTTCAGATATACCAAAAGGATGTAACCATATTAAAGCGAGCATATGACATAATTCATAAAAAATTAGCATAATAATTACACCAAAAGTAAAATTGTTGGCAGGTATGCATCACACGTCATTCTAGCATAGTGAGGAGTTAAAGTACATGCCTTGTTTCACTAGGCTACTGGATCTGATCCCTATCAAATATTAGCAAAGGAAATGGTCACTAATTTAGTGATAGTTCTCAAGTTTCTTCCACCGTAATGACTGCCTTACACCAGCATAAGATAGTTTTTTAGATGAGTTTGCTGGATTCTTTACACTGCCTTCATCAGTAGTTGCCAGCTGAGTCACTTCAATGTAACAGTTATTTTGTCTTTCCCTTCACAAAATTTCTTTGTGTATTGTTGGCAAATGTATCTAAATTTCATATTAAACACAAGGCCTTTTTCCATGACTTCTGATGAAGGATTTGTGAAGGATATGGAAAGCACACAAGAACCAAAATGGACCATGAAAAGGTATCCATTCTAATTAGTCATATAAAATAAAACATTCTGTTAGAACTTGGTGAACAATCAAAGCAAAACGAAAAACTGAAATGTTTTTTTCTTTTCTTTTGACATACCTCCTTTTTCATATGTAGATACAACATCCCTATAGGACTTGACTTCAGTCTCTAGCTGACTAGTTATGGACAGAAGGTGTTCCTTCTCTGCCTCGAGTGCTTGGATTTTCTCCTCTAAATCTGGCCTGCTTGTAGAAGAAGCATGTTGTCTGCTGCTGCCAGGAGTAAAGTGTCTGGTCATTACTGGCTCTGAAATAGATAATGGTATGAACTTTATAAAATATGTCAATACAAGCAATGTCTGACATTGGATCCCATATCTTCAGAACCACAAAGATGTTGTCAGAAATTTTCCTTGGGGTGGTCGTGGTCATGGCTTAAAAATAAAATATGAACTAAAATGAAATGTGTAAACATGACATCATTTTGCAAGTTAACAAAAGACATATGTTACATATATGTAATTAAATTGCTTGTGTGTTAGTTTTAAAATTCTTTTTTATTTTAATTTTGTTTCATTACATTTTATTGTAATGATTATTTTCATGGGATTCAATATTTTTTCCAGTAAATTCAATTTGTTTAGAACGTAAACATATTTCTTCAGCACTATTTTTAGCTCACTTTGGTTCATAGATTTTGTAAACACTATGCAAAAATGATTGGCTATTGCCAAGGTCATTTCGGCCTACGTGTTAGTCTGAATAAACAATATTTTATTTTTAAATTCATTTCAGTGTGGGAATTTGATTCTTATATAGGGCTATTCTTGCATACGTGATAATTGGCATTTTTTTCTATTGTGATGTTCAAATTAGAAATTATGTAGCCTGTCATGTGAAGTACCATGTGATCTAAAATCGCGGCTTTAAGCAGACGCTCTCTAGTAGATTTAGTCAGTTGTATTTTAAACCTTGAGTGCTCAAGAGGTTTAAATTGTTGTTGCCAGATTGTTTTGAAGTTCATCTATTTTTTGGATTTAATAATTTATTCTCTAGAAAACTAAACAAGTGCTTTATATTTATAAAAGTTCTGGGACAAAGAAATTCAGTGGAAATTTATTCTGGAGTTTAACGGAAACATTATAAACTGTAATTCAATCGAGGATCTGTTACCATCAGTACAGACATCATCTGACGTCATCGCCTCCATATTGGAATTTCATCGAGATTCGATCTCGGATTCTATTAGAAATGTTTAGTGATAGGACTTGTATTTTTCAATCTTGGGATTAAATTTTGGATTATATTCACAAACCGTAAGTCCTATTTCCAATTTTTACATTGTTTTCTAGGGAAATAAATTATTTTGTTAAAATTTACAAAGCTTGTTGACTTCACTCTTTTCTCTTGTTATTTTTGTACGAGCCTACACATAACAAGAGAAAATTGGGTTTGCTCGTCCTGGGATATTTGAATTTTGGTTAAAAAATTTCAGAAAATTGTTTTTTGAAATTTAAATTCCCCTAGTTTCTAAATCCCAAGTACTATTTTACATTTTGTTTGAAACCTTTAGTGAAAACAACAGGATTTCATTCACAATATCATCAAAAGTAGAGAACTTTTTGAATTTTACCAAGGAGTGTTTGAAAATTTTGAAAATGGAAGTCCAGCTAAAAAAGTTGGAATTAGAGATATGACAGGTTCAGTTTCAGATAGAAAAGATACAAAGGGAAAAAGAAATGGAAGTAATGCAGTTACAATTTAAAGAAAGAAGGGAAGAAAGACAAATGCAATCTGAGAAAGAAAAATTAGATATGCAAATGCAAAGAGAAAATAAAGAAAGGGAATTTCAAATTCGGTTAAAAGAATTAGAGCTGGCAAAAGGAAAACACTCCCCTACTTTTGATGTTATAAGAAATATCAAGTTAGTACCCCCTTTTCTGGAAGAGAAGTAGATAGATATTTTCCTTATTTTGAAAAAGTTTCTGAAAATTTGAAGTGGCCAAGGGAGTACTGGACTCTATTATTGCAATGTGTACTTATTGGTGGAGCTCGTATTATATACATTTCATTTTCACTAGAGCAGAGTGCTGACTATGATGTGGTTAAGGACTGTATTTTGAAGGGTTATGAGTTAGTCCCCGAGGCTTATCAGCAAAAATTCAGGAATAGTACAAAACCAACTGACCAGACCTATGTTGAATTTGCATGGGAAAAAGCACAACAATTTGATAGGTGGTGCTCTTCTAGAAAGGTCAATAAAGATTATGAAAGTCTCAGACAACTTATATTACTTGAAAAGTTCAGGAACTGTGTCCATAGCGACATTGGAATGTATCTTGACGAGCATGAGATCAAAACCTTGGAAAATGCTGCTCATGCTACTGATAACTATTCTTTAACTCATAAAGTTCCTGTTGTAGGCAAATCATTCACTCAGCAGTCTACTAGTAGAAAGGTATTTCAGCCTAATACGACTCCTTCTAAAACTCAGTCTGGCACAACTTCTAAAAATCAAACTTCTGATAAACTTGATTCAAAATCCTTGTCTCTTCCTACGTGTACCAATTGCAAGAAAAAAGGACACGTCATTTCTGATTGCTTTAAATTGAAATATAGGCATCAGAATCATGATAGACCTATCGCAAATGCTCTTATTTCTAAGAGGTCAAGGTCATGGTCATGTATTGAAACCAATACATTTGTTGGGTTTAATAAACCCTAGTCTGATTTTATTATGGAGAATTATGAACCACTCATGTCGAAGGGTTCTATATCACTCTTGGGTGATTTGGCCAATCCTATCCCTATTAAAATTTTAAGGGATACAGGAGCTTCTCAGAGTCTTTTATTGTCAGGTACTTTGCCTTTTTCTGAGAACTCCTGTTCTAATGAGAGTGCTCTCATTCAGGGAGTAGAGTGCAGCTTTGTTAATGTTCCACTCCATTCTGTAAATTTGTCATCAGACTTAGTTTCAGGACCTGTGACAGTTGGAATAGTGTCTACTTTACCCGTTCAGAGCATTCATTTGTTACTAGGCAACAACCTAGATGGAGACAAGGTTGTGGTTAATCCACTTGTAACTGACAAGCCTTCTTTGTATCAGAAAGTTGATCCTATTGAAAAAGAATACCCTGATTTATACCCAGCTTATGCAGTCACCAGAGCTATGGCAAAGAAAGCTCTTGAGAATGATTTTGATAAGGAAAATATTCCTTAGCTGACACATGTATAGGTCAGGCTTTTGATGACGTCACTTTCACTCCTAATTTGGATCAATCAAAAGGTATTGATTACAGTGATCCTCTTTTAAATACTCATTCTCTTTTATCTAATCAGGGTGACAAACGACAATCACTTGTCGTCGAACAGGAAAAAGATCCTGAGATCTCCTGTTTGTTTCAGAGAGCCATTAGTGAAACTGAAGCCACTGAAGTACCTGTCTGTTATTTCATTAAAAATGGAATTCTTATGAGAAAATGGAGACCTTCCGAGGTACCTGCTAATGACGAATGGTCAGTGAACTATCAGATTGTAGTTCCAAAATCTTACAGACAGGAAATACTTAGTTTGGCCCATGAAACTCCTCTGGCTGGTCATTTAGGGATAAATAAAACTTATCACAAGATCTTGACACACTTTTATTGGCCAAAAATCAAAAGTGATGTTTGTAAATTTTGTAGATCTTGTCATACTTGTCAGATGGTAGGAAAACTCAATCAGAAGATACCTAAGGCTCATCTGCAACCTATTCCTGCATTTGACGAACCATTTAGCAGAATTATGGTAGATTGTGTTGGTCCCTTACCTAAGACCAAGTCAGGCAACCAATATTTGTTGACCATTATGTGTGCATCAACAAGGTTCCCAGAGGCAATTCCTTTGAGGAATATTAAAACCAAAAATATAATAAAAGCTTTGATAAAGTTTTTACTCAATTTGGCCTTCCCAAATCTGTCCAATCTGGTCAAGGGTCAAATTTTATGTCTGGAATTTTCCAGCTTGTTATGCCTGAATCTGGCGCTCAGCAATTCAAGTCAAAAGTGAAATTGTGGTTTCACAGAACTTTACTTGAGAAAAGTTTTGAGTCTTGTAATGGAGTTCATTCTCTCTTGCTCATTCTTCAAACTTTTCTTCAAATTAGATTTTACGGCCCTTACAAAGTTAAGAAGAAAATGAATGAGTTAAAATTATAACGTTGGTACTCTGATCTAAATAACTTAATGGAGTGCCAGTATATTGAAAAAGATAGCCAGGTAAATTATGCAATCAATTTAGTTGTAAATGTCCCACCAACTGAGGATTTAAGTGAAGAAATTCAATTGGCCATTGTTGAGCTTGGAGCAATAAATCTTCGGAATTTGGAAATTATGAAAAATCTGGACCAGAAACTTTTACATTTGCAACAACAAGAAAGGAATGAACTTAAGCAGTTATTATTCGAATACGAGCACTTGTTTCCAGATATTCCTACCAGGACAACCAAAATTTTTCATGACGCTGAAATTGTAGATTTAAAACCTGTGAAACAACAACCATACAGGATGAACCCTCTCAAACAAGAATACTTGAAAAAGGAAATTCAGTACTTGCTGGAGAACGATTTCATAGAGCCCAGTAAAAGTGATTGGAGTTCACCATGTATACTTGTTCCGAATCCAGATAAAACTTTCTGTATGTGCACTGATTATAGGAAGGTGAACAGTGTGACAAAAACAGATTCATTTCCATTACCAAGAATCGATGACTGTATTGATAAAATTGGAAATGCCAAGTATGTCACCAAATCTGATCTTCTGAAAGGATTTTGGCAAATTCCACTTACGGAAAGAGCCAAAGACATTTTGGCATTTGTGACTCCAGGTGGACATTATCAATATAAAGTAATGCTGTTCAGGATGAAGGGTTCCCCAAGTACCTTTCAACGTTTGATGAATATAATTACCTCTGGTCTAGATAACTGTGATGCTTACATTGATGATGTCATCATCTACAATGACACCTGGAAAGAACATCTAGCCACGATTTGGAAATTCTTTGAAAGACTCACTGATGCAAATTTGACAATCAGTTTATCTAAAAGTGAGTTTTGCTGTGCTTGTGTAATTTTTCTAGGACATATTGTGGGACATGGTCAAGTTAAACCTATAGATGCTAAGGTCAAGGCTATCTCTGATTTCCCTGTGCCTGTCAGTAAAAAGCAACTGATGCGATTTTTCGGTATGGCCGGATACTATCGAAGGTTTTGTTCCAATTTTTCTAATATTGCTGAACCCCTGACAAACTTGTTAAGTAAGAAAAACAAGTTTCTTTGGTCTAAAAAATGTCAGGAAGCTTTTGATAGATTAAAAGCCATACTCAAAAGTGCACCGGTTCTCACAGCTCCAAATTTCAATCAATCTTTTAAATTATCTGTGGATGCAAGTGATGTTGGGGTTGGAGCAGTATTGATTCAAGAAGATAGAAATGGTGTTGATCACCCAGTGTGCTATTTCTCTAAGAAATTAAAAAAGCACCAAAGAAATTACTCAACAATCGAGAAGGAATGTTTGGCTTTAATATTGGCATTACAGCATATTGAAGTTTACATTAGCTCAGCTCCTTCTCCGGTTGTTGTGTTTAGTGATCACAACCCCATAACTTTCATCAACAAAATGAAAAATAAAAACCAAAGATTATTAAGGTAGAGTTTGTTTTTGCAAGAATATAATCTTAACATCTGGCACATCAAAGGAAAAGACAATTTGATTGCAGACGCACTTTCCTGTGTATAGAAATATTGTTTCATGTACACTTTATATAATTCATAAGAATTTTCTGATGTAATTTTGTTTTACCTCATGTATAATATGGTAAAAAGAAAGCTTTATTATATAAATCTTTCTTTTTCTTTATGGGAGGAAGTGTTACGTATATGTAATTAAATTGCTTGTGTGTTAGTTTTAAAATTCTTTTTATTTTAGTTTTGTTTCATTACATTTTATTGTAATGATTATTTTCATGGGATTCAATATTTTTTCCAGTAAATTCAATTTGTTTAGAACATAAAAATATTTCTTCAGCACTATATTTAGCTCACTTTGGTTCATAGATTTTGTAAACACTATGCAAAAACGATTGGCTATTGCCAAGGTCATTTCGTCCTACGTGTTAGTCTGAATAAACAATGTTTTATTTTCACATTTATTTCAGTGTGAGAATTTGATTCTCAGATAGGGCTATTCTTGCATACGTGATAATTGGCATTTTTTTTTCTATTGTGATGTTCAAATTAGAAATCACGTAGATTGTCACGTGAAGTACCATGTGATCTAAAATCGCGGCTTTAAACAGACGCTCTCTAGTAGATTTAGTCAGTTGTATTTTAAACCTTGAGGGCTCAAGAGGTTTAAATTGTTGTTGCCAGATTGTTTTGAAGTTCATCTATTTTTTGGATTTAATAATTTATTCTCTAGAAAACTAAACAAGTGCTTTATATTTATAAAAGTTCTGGGACAAAGAAATTCAGTGGAAATTTATTCTGGAGTTTAACGGAAACATTATAAACTGTAATTCAATCGAGGATCTGTTACCATCAGTACAGACATCTGACATCATTGCCTCCATATTGGAATTTCATCGAGATTTGAACACGGATTCTATTAGAACTGTTTAGTGATAGGACTTGTATTTTTGAATCTTAGGATTAAATTTTGGATTATATTCACAAAACCGTAAGTCCTATTTCCAATTTTTACATTTTTTTCTAGGGAAATAAATTATTTTGTTAAAATTTACAAAGCTTGTTGGCTTTACTCTTTTCTCTTGTACGAGCCTACATGTAACACATACAACCCATGTACCCAAAAAACCAAGCTTTTGAGCAAAACAGATTTCTTTCATAAGACTTACCTGATCATAATACATTAGAAGAACATCCAAAAAATTGTAAATATGGCAAAGATAAACATTAACATCTTAACTTGTTTTAGCAAAATGTCTTAAAACAGATGGAAGTCAGATGAGAGTAGTCTCCTCTTAGATAGAAGGGCCAGTGCCATTTCCTTGAGTGGAACTGCATGTTCTTTCAAGGATGTAACTGTAGGGAGGATTTGGGAAGGTGTGCCCATATTATGATCAAGCAAGTATTAGAAAGGAAAATATTTTACTCTAAATATTGTTTTCTTTTTTCAAATATACTACCTACTCAAAATATATTTGGACAAGGATTTACAAATTTTATAAAAATCAGCTAGCTCAGGGCAAGCTGGCTGGTAAATTGAACTTGCCCCTGGAAATATAAGCTTACCCCAAATATCATATCCCAAAATAAGTAAAACAATAAGATCAATTTTATGGTATATTTGAAGGAAATCATGTATTTATTGAAAATTTTGTTTCCTTTGTATCTCTGATGGCACCTTAAAACTATATGCTGATAAATAATATTATCCAAAAATATATATGTAAATATACATGTAGATAGAAAGGTAGATTAGAAAAAGCTAGAATGCAGATATAGTTGGAAGAGCAAAAGGCAGATATGTACATGCATATCAACAGATAAAAGGATAGGTAGAGAAGATTCTGAAAAAAGCTACATTTTTAAGAGAGAGGAGAGAGAGAGAATTAAAATAAGACTAATGATTTATTTATACTCACAAATCAAAAATTTGTGAACACTTATTTTATGCATTTACTTAACAATGATAGTATATAGGTCATGAAGGCATTCAAAACTGACTATTTCAGTAATGGATGGGAGTTATTATGATTGCATATATACTTAAATGGCAATTATTCACTCTATTTTTATATTATTTTCATGCTCATATATCTATATTCCTTGGGAAGGTCATTGTTCACATGAGAAATATTTACAGCAAAATCAATACTAAGTAATTTGGACATTTTTGGATGATGTAACCTAACTATCTGATCCAGTATAAACCAGAATGAACGTTGTACGTCATGATGTCACAATGTGCATTGAAAACAAATACATCCTACTCTGTTATTGTTATGAGAGACCTTACATTCCCTTTTCTTGTCCAAGTGTAGTACAAGAAACTGTAAAAGTCTGAAGCGATCAATAATTTTTGGCTGGAAGTTTTTTGATGGCATTTATTGTGCAGAACATTCAACACTCTATTTTAGCATGACAGTTTAGAACAACAACTAAATTTATTTTCAGTAAATGCACATACATGACCTGTATGACTTTCACTATAGTCACTTTCAAATTGATGACATGCATCAAAATATTTGAAAATCTGACTTTTGAGAATTATATGAGAATATTAGTTTTGTCTATTCAAATTGTTTGCCAAGCAGTATGTATAGAGTCTCCTGTAATTATAATGTAAGCAACATATCATAAACACTGCTTGTGGGTGCTACATTTTCCTAACAACAATTATGCTCTGAATGAAATCCTCCTGGTAGTTAATCCTTGAAGACAAGTAACTTTTATTTCCAAACGAATACCTGTCAAAGAAATCTCTTAAGTTTTACTTTTAACAATTAACATCTACTTGCCATAAAATTGGTGACAAGCATCAGAATAATCTTTGGAAAGCTATTGTTTATATTCAGCAATCTGAAAACTGTTTGAGGCTGTTACTTAGGACCGGAAATTTGGCAAATCTCTGATACATACAAATATTATGATAAAAATGTAACTTTTAAGTTAAAATATAACTATTTATTTCTTATATGTCAAAACTTGCTTTAAATAGTAAATATTCTCATTATCATGTCTGCACGAGGAAATGTGAGACTGACCTAGACAGACAACATGAGGGAAATGACACAAAATAAAAAATACTAAAAGCCAGGTATGCACAGGATGAATGAGCTACATGTAAATGCTAAATAAAGGGGTTAATATATGTATTGCTGTGAGGTCACAGGGTATAAAACTTGCAGAATATAAAGCATCAGGAACTCAACATAACCCCTTGTCAGAAACTTCCCCAAACAGAGTTACTGACCTTTACCCAGACCACAGACGCTAAATAAAATTTCTTGTGTCTTGCATCCCTCATTCAATTTTCTGGACTGCCCATGGGCAAGTGCCTTGCATATGAGTTTGCCTGAATCAAATTTATGCTTGTCCCAGAGACAAGCCAAGTGGATTTGTAAAACCCTGTATTAGGAAAATAGATAAAAGGTAGAGGGTGTTACATCCCCATACCCTGTATTGGGAGAAGGTAAAAGGTGGAGGGAGATACATCTCCTTACCACCCAGTTCGACCTGGTTCTTGTCTCCTAAAACACGCAAAGCAGCTTTGAGTCTCATGTGAGACATGGGGTAGAGTTCACACAAGTCAATGAATGCATGGATTCATGAAAATGAAATTTTCCTGTAACAAATCCAGCTTAAGTAGAGTAGCACACATTGTTATAAAGCTGTTGACTGACCCAATATCATAACTTGTTGTGGTACTGATACCCAATATCGTAGCTTGTTGTGGTACTGATACCCAATATCGTTGCTTGTTGTGGTACTGATACCCAATATCATAGCTTGTTGTGGTACTGATACCCAATATCATAGCTTGTTGTGGTACTGATACCCAATATCATAGCTTGTTGTGGTACTGATACCCAATATCATAGCTTGTTGTGGTACTGATACCCAATATCGTAGCTTGTTGTGGTACTGATACCCAATATCGTAGCTTGTTGTGGTACTGATACCCAATATCGTAGCTTGTTTTGGTACTGATACCCAATAACATAGCTTGTTGGGTACTGATACCCATATCGTAGCTTGTTGTGGTACTGATACCCAATATCATAGCTTGTTGTGGTACTGATACCCAATATCATAGCTTGTTGTGGTACTGATACCCAATATCATAGCTTGCTGTGGTACTGATACCCAATAACATAGCTTGTTGTGGTACTGATACCCAATATCGTAGCTTGTTGTGGTACAGATACCCAATATCACAGCTTGTTGTGGTACTGATACCCAATATCGTAGCTTGTTGTGGTACTGATACCCAATAACATAGCTTGTTGGGTACTGATACCCAATATCATAGCTTGTTGTGATACTGATACCCAATATCGTAGCTTGTTGTGATACTGATACACAATATCGTAGCTTGTTGTGATACTGATACCCAATATCGTAGCTTGTTGTGATACTGATACACAATATCGTTGCTTGTTGTGGTACTGATACCCAATATCATAGCTTGTTGTGGTACTGATACCCAATATCGTAGCTTGTTGTGGTACTGATACCCAATATCATAGCTTGTTGTGGTACTGATACCCAATATCGTAGCTTGTTGTGGTACTGATACCCAATATCGTAGCTTGTTGTGGTACTGATACCCAATATGATAGCTTGTTGTGGTATTGATACCCAATATCGTAGCTTGTTGTGGTACTGATACCCAATATCATAGCTTGTTGTGGTACTGATACCCAATATCATAGCTTGTTGTGGTACTGATACCCAATATCGTAGCTTGTTGTGGTACTGATACCCAATATCGTAGCTTGTTGTGGTACTGATACCCAATAACATAGCTTGTTGGGAACTGATACCCATATCGTAGCTTGTTGTGGTACTGATACCCAATATCATAGCTTGTTGTGGTACTGATACCCAATATCATAGCTTGTTGTGGTACTGATACCCAATATCATAGCTTGTTGTGGTACTGATACCCAATATTATAGCTTGTTGTGGTACTGATACCCAATATCGTAGCTTGTTGTGGTACTGATACCCAATATCATAGCTTGTTGTGGTACTGATACCCAATATCGTAGCTGGTTGTGGTACTGATACACAATATCGTAGCTTGTTGTGGTACTGATACCCAATATCGTAGCTTGTTGGGGTACTGATACCCAATATTGTAGCTTGTTGTGATACTGATACCCAATATCACAGCTTGTTGTAGTACTGATACCCAATATCATAGCTTGTTGTGGTACTGATACCCAATATCATAGCTTGTTGTGGTATTGATACCCAATATCATAGCTTGTTGTGGTACTGATACCCAATATCGTAGCTTGTTGTGGTACTGATACCCAATATCATAGCTTGTTGTGGTACTGATACCCAATAACATAGCTTATTGGGGTACTGATACCTAATATTGTAGCTTGTTGTGGTACTGATACCCAATATCGTAGCTTGTTGGGGTACTGATACCCAATATCGTAGCTTGTTGTGATACTGATACCCAATATCACAGCTTGTTGTAGTACTGATACCCAATATCATAGCTTGTTGTGGTACTGATACCCAATATCGTAGCTTGTTGTGGTACTGATACCCAATATCATAGCTTGTTGTGGTACTGATACCCAATATCATAGCTTGTTGTGGTACTGATACCCAATATCATAGCTTGTTGTGGTACTTATACCCAATATCATAGCTTGTTTATCGTAGCTTGTTGTGGTAATGATACCCAATATCATAGCTTGTTGTGGTACTGATACCCAATATCATAGCTTGTTGTGGTATTGATACCCAATAACATAGCTTGTTGGGGTACTGATACCCAATATCGTAGCTTGTTGTGATACTGATACCCAATATCGTAGCTTGTTGGGGTACTGATACCCAATATCGTAGCTTGTTGTGATACTGATACCCAATATCACAGCTTGTTGTAGTACTGATACCCAATATCGTAGCTTGTTGTGATACTGATACTAGTCCTATGTGGTTCAGCTGAGCTCATTGGGATGAAAAGTCTCTGAGGTAAAGGCTGCAGAATATCACAACTAAAATGATGTTGGTCAATTAGCAGTTTTGACTGAATGCTGGTGGCAACTGCCTTAACAAATGAGCTGATATGTACAAGAAATTCATCTGGTTTTTGATTCCTTCCTTGTAAGCTGAGCAAATAAAGCAATGAATCAAAAATTCTTTGATGTTAAGAACAATCAAGACCTCCTTCATCTTACCTCCTTCTTCACAGTGAATCCACAAGGACATTTGGGTTATATGGGATGTGCCAGACTCCAATGATTTGTTGAGGATGACACAACCCAAAAATATCACCAAACAAGAAGGTGAAATCTAAAACTTGCCTTCCACCCCTTTGGCCTCCTGAAATAATTGATGACAGTCACATGGTCAGAAAGAATCAGGATTCCCTATCCAGAAAGCATCTCATGCTATGGACAATAGGTATTTGCCAAGACATCCATATCCTGGAGTTTGATGTGCACAAAACACTGCTGAATGGACAAAACTCCCACTCACTTCTTTTGACAGGAGGATACCAGATGGGCACCCCAACATCTATGCAGACTGATTTCCAGCAGCTGATTTTGCAGCAGGATGCTGGTTGTTAGCCAAGAGAGGGCTTCACATTACCAAGAGGGGCCCTCATATAGTCTGAAACTTTGGTCTAGTGGCAATGTTTCATCCACCAATTTTCTTGCGTCTTGTCAATATGGTCATTGATCTCACTTGCTTATGATATCCCTGTAGATGATCCTTCTATCCCGGAAGGATCATCTACAGGGATATCATAAGCAAGTGAGATTAATGACCATATTGACAAGACGCAAGAAAATTCCCTGGCTGAATACTGACATTCTGAGTAGATGGCATCAGTTAGCTGTTTAGATGACAAAACAGACAGCTAAGTTGAAAGATATTCATCTACAATGAGGGTAGAGTGAAAATCTGTCAGGAAACAGATGAATTATAATTCCATGTAATGTAAAAAACTAAGGCTCAATCAAAGTGGATCCTTTCTGCAGTAAAAATGAAAGAAGTCCTTTAAAATGGGGGGGACCAGAAAAGTTAAAATATATTATTTTGGTGTCAGATATGCTGGCTTTATAAAAGGTGTGACCTTTCTTAAGGGGGTTCTCTCAAAACAGTACCAATGTATTTGTGAGGCCTCTTGTGAATGTGTACAGATCAGACATGAGTGGAAGTAGTAACTGATGGATGAGAAAATTTTGGTCTCAATCACACCAACACAAGGGGAGATAACTTATCCAATGTCTGTCTCAGCAAGCAAATGACAAATCACCAGATGGTGTTAACATCTTTCTTTTTGCTTGGGAAGGCTGGATTTGCGAGGTAGATGATGTTCTCTAACATTGTTATCATGTAATGTATTTTGAAAAATAAATATACCAGATTTGCTCGATAATCATTTCTGTTATTATATTTCTAAACACATTACCATTTCATTGCATCATACTCCGAACTCTGGTTCCTATACTACATTGCAGATAAATATTATTTATTATCATATGATTACTTATAATCTAAACACGAAAAGATTCTTATTTATGTATAATGGACATCAAACTCTGAACAATCTAGACTTAGAAAGAAAGTCTGTTCCATTATTTTAGGCAGAGTTTAAACAGTGACCTGCCAGTGAATCATACAATGGAAGATCTGTGCCTATGATTCTTGCCACTGAATAGACACTATACAGAAATTAATGCACAGTACTCGATCACAGTGGCATTTTAACAGTAGTCTCTGCTCTAACTGGTAATCTGTGCACCCAATTTTGTTTCATTTCTGTACACTGTTACTTGCTTTTATTTTGAGCAACTTTTTGTTAGTTTTAATGTTCATACAGTGTATCATTATTATCAGAATAAAGTTGCTTGAATCAACTAGAAAGTAAAGAAAGCTGGTGCACACTTTCTGAAAATGTTTAAAGGCCAATCAATATATAATTTATTATAGACCTTCCTTTAAAGGCTTTGGGAAGCTCTTGTATTAGAGTGTTGGACTTTAAATATATGGGTTGTGGGTTCAGTAAACACACAGGCCAGCCTGAGTCAGCTGCTTTATTGCGTTTTTGGGAAACACACTTAGCTCCCATTTCTTTGGAATGATATAGCAAAATAAAGTGCTGAAAATACCATTAAAATCCAAGCTTCCAACACCTTTCAAGAACTTACCTTGAGCATCACTCTCATCTCTTTCCACATTTTCCATCCCTTCAGAAACTTCAGTTGGCTGTGGCGTATCAGGACCCTTTTTTGTGATAGGATTACTAAAAGCCAGTGGAACTGTACCAGAAAGGAGCAAGACACATAGGGAAATCAAATAAAAGCACAAATCAGGATTATCACTGGAATAATAAATAGGTGACAAGCTATGCTGGCAGTAGCAATTGCCAAGTTCACTAAAGGTGATAAAAATGTTCAAATAGCAACAGATTGCAATATATACAAAAGACTGGGGGAGTTGTTTTGCTGTCCTTAGAACTTTTGTTTTGCAGATGTTGACATTAGCAGCTTCAAACATTTATTACGCTTAAATACATTTTTGGCTGGTCCAAATAATTTTTGTTTTGTAAAGACAGATGGCATCGTGATAATTTCCAAGACTGTTGAATAGCATAATATTCTACTGTGCAGCCCTTTCTGGTGCACTAGATAGCCAACAGGAAATATCTGGCATCTGGGAATTCTAACACCAACCTAGGAAAAGAAAGGGCCTTCAGAAAATATCAGTTTTATCAAATCTTCATGCCTTCTTCTGATGTAAATCATTTCTAAAATCTATGATCAGCAGAAAGTGACTGTACAGTAGAAATTTGTTGTGATGTCATAAGTTTGCACATCTGACTTGAATAACGGAGTTTGAGTCTGAGCTTGTGCTTTACCATCAACCAATCAAAAAGTGTTATAAAAGTAAAGTCTCTTGTGATTGGCTGATCATAAATCTCAAGCCCAAGTGTATTTTTCCAGTATTTTAACATCCAAAGATATCCATATCATTTGTCTAATACTGAAAGGCTTATATGCTGGCATGTTTTCTTTCAAAGTTGGTCAGATTCTATTGAGCAGCAATTTGAGAAAAAGTTTATCAAAAGTGTCTCTATTTTTGGTAATGGCAGCTATATTTCATTGTGGGATGGCATCACTTGTAAACAATTTAAATTGTTTTATACCAGAATTCTTTCTGTCGTATTTGATCAGATTTTCTTAAGTTGCTTTTGAGAAAAAGTTGTTTCAAGGCTTTGGTGAAAACTTCACTGTGTAGTAATATTCATATTTGACAATGTTTTTTACTTTTCAACTACATACACAAAAAATAGAGAAAGCTAACCTGAAACTCTGATCCTCACACTAAGGACTTATCAGCAGACTGATTTTATCTCTACTGACTGTTAATATCGCTCGATGGAATGGTGAGCGATGTTAACAGATTGTCCCAGATATGTGGCAGGTTCGCCACTGAACAGGGCTGGATAATCTGTTTAACATTGCTCACCATTAAAAAAAAAGTTAACAAAATTGTCAAATATTTATTTCAAGGCTTGTCTCTTTTTAGTAACAGAATCAAGATTTGATAATGAATTAGCATCATTTCTACTTGTCTCTTTTTAGTAACAGAATAAAGATTTGATAATGAATTAGCATCATTTGTACAAAATTAAAAACTTTTCATGCCAAAATTCTTTTTGTTTAATTTGGCTAAAATCTGTTCAGCTGTTTTTGAGAAGGCATTTATTATTTTATAATCTTGGAAATCTTGGCTATATTTGATGGTGGACAGAATCACGTAACTTAAAAGCCCTTTATTCCAGATACCTTTCAAACAAATTTAATCAAATTCTGTAAAATACTTATTGAAAACAAGAATTTTTTATTTTATTTATGACAGCAATATTTAAAAAATCTGAAAGCCCCATCTGGTAAGGATGCTTTCTGTCAACTTTGGTCAAATTCTGTTGAGCAATTTTTAAGGAACTGTTTAAAGCTTTTTCTGTTTTAGTGCTTTCAATCAAATTTAAACAAATTTAGAGTGTGGTTTTTGAGAAGAAATCATTTCATGATTTTTCTACTTGTTTAGTAAAGAGGTGCTATAGCTTAGTAATTGGCATGCCATAAGGATACCAACTTATGACCAAACAGGTGCAGGTTCAAATGCTACCAATTGATTAGCCCAGATTGGCCACTTTGGTGGTGTATCCCTGGGCAATGCACTTCCTCCAATGCCTTGGAATTAAATAACCATCATGTGATGCTCTGCTGAAAACATAAATCCAAACCATTCAACATTTATTTTGCTGGCTATATTTGTGGTAGATCATAATCATTTTTACAAAATTTAAAGTGTGTCATACTATAACGATTTCTGTCAAATTTGGTCAAATTACTGTTGCACGGATTTTAGAAGTCATTTCAGAGACTTCTCATCTTGTAATAGCAGCCAAACTGGCATGAAATTCTGCACGTTTTGAACAAAATGAAAGAACAATGCTTTCTGTCAAATGTAAAATTTGAATGCACAGTTCATTAGGAGAAGTGATTTAAAAGTTTTTCTGTTGTTAGTAATGGAGACCATAAAAGATGCAGGATCTGTGTCAATTAAGCAAATCTGAAAGAGCTTGATGTTGAAATGCTGTAACAACATATGCAAACTAGTCAAGCAGTTTTTAAGTTGGAAATAATAACTGAATTGAACACAAATGATGTACAGGACAGACAATGCTCAGTGGACCAGGGAGCATACCATAAGCTCAATTGGTCTTAAAGCCAGTGAGTTAAAACTTAAATAATTGATGTTACTATGGGGTGTGGACAGATCGCTATTTTGAGAGGTCCACTAAGACAGGCTTGACAATAATGCTTTGACTTTTGCTGCAGAAAACACCAAAATATCAAGTGTATTATAAATCAACATGAACTTTCCTTACACAAGGTTATAAATTGAGCCCAACTGCAAACTGCACAGACACAGATCTGTCACTGCATAATGTGCTGGTAGATCTGGATCAATGCATTTTGTTGGGAGTAATCAGTAAAACAAACAGCATAAACCCTGATCTGCTGGCATATTGTTGACCGCTCCGGTGGCCTAGTGGTTACAGCGTCCGCCTTGGATGTGGGAGGTCGTGGGTTTGATCCCCAGCCAAGTCATACCAAAGACTTATAAAAATGGTACTAGCAGCTGCCTCACTTGGCGCTCAGCATTAAGAGGTTAGTGTTAGGACTGGTTGGCCTGGTGTCAGGATAATGTAACTGGGTGGGACATCATGCTACATGTCTGCGGCATGATGCCCCAGTGCTAGACATCACTATAAACTGCCACACTGCAGACATCGTAGCGATATGACTGAAAAATTGTTAAAGCTACATTAAAAATCCAAATCTCACACACACGCACACACATAAACACACATACACACGTAGTGTTAAACATAACCAATAGCTGGGCAGCAAGTACATTGACTTACCAGTCCTCCTTCAACCAGCTGCTGAGTGGGAAAATGTATTAATCAATTGATCCTTTTAATTGTGTTGATATTTACAATGACCGAATTAAGTGGTAGATAGACCCCAGATGTGACCATTATTACATTACATCAAAGAACAACTTTCACTTTCATTACTGTGCTCAAATAAATGCCCCCGCACCATATGAAAAATGTAACCCCCCTGGGGTGTTAATTAGGGAATATATGGTATAAAGACAAGTTCTGAAACACATCAAGAAAGATTTTATCTTAAACAAACCACACAGCTTGCAAGCAGTTGTTTGGTATTCATTGTAAATTTTACACAAAGAATTGTATAGTTCTGCTGAGACTAAATTTTTAGTCACCCCACCATGATTCAGCCTTTCTAACAGTTAAAAAAATTATTACTAGTGTAAACAATTGATTTTCTGCATATATTTGCAGAGGAAAATCCTCATTAACCCCCCCCCCCCCCCCCAAAAATCCAGACTTATATACAAAGAAAAATGATAGAAAATGGCGAATAAGATTATTTTGGAAAATTTAAATTATTATTTTCTTGGTGTGTATAATGTATGATACTGCAGAGAATAAAAATAACAATGCACCAAGAAACTTTATTTCAATTTCTTTACACACAGTGTTATGTATATTTAATTTGTATTGCATGCTTTTGTCTATATATTGTGTGACTGACCTTGGTCAGTAATGCAGTTTATGCTTTATCTGACTAATATCTTGTAATTTTGTAAAGAACATAATACTGAGATAATGATTCTCTATTACTGGAGGTAAACATGTTTATTGTATCTGAGTTTAGGATATTAGGTTTTCACTTGGAAATTCCTGATCTTGTTGACAACAGAGAATGTTCTAGAAATGAACTGTTGACCCTCATCCTATTCCTCATATTGTGACTTATATATAGGAGAAGTAAACAGAATTACTCATTCCTATTTTAAAATCAGTCTTTAGATAGTCAATTTTAGACGTGTTTCTGTTAATATTTGAGAAGATTTATTCATTTAAATTATTTACTGGAATTACAAAGTGCTCAATATTTTCAAACTAAATCACTATTTTGGGATTACTGTGATTTCATTCAAGGACATTTTGGATTATATCATTATGATACATCAAGACTGTTGGTACATTAGCACATACAAGACTACTGACACATCAGCACATTCAATAATGGACTTCATTCAGAATACCGCTGAATTCATTGGGAATACCCTATATTTTTTGACTGTTGTTAGAACTTTTAGGACTATTTGGGATTTAATTCACAATACTGTCATTTAAAAAAAAAAATTCACTTTGTATTCATGGGAAATAAATTATTTGTTGAATTTTATAAAACTTGTTGGTTTTCAATCTTTTCTGTTACTTAGTTTAAGACAAGTGGTTTTCTAACTGAGGTGAATATGACAACAGTAACAAAATGCCAAATGTTAAGTTGCACAATTTTAAAATATTTGTGTTTTTGACACCAGTGAAATCCTGCTCCATGCTGACAAATTTAGAACATAAGATTGTCTATCAGAGATATACAATCTCTCAAAATTTTTCTTTGTGGAGCAAGCTGACACTAATTTTGAGTTTGAAGCTGCTAAACTGAGCATATATTCTTAAAAAAAAACAGCCTAGTTTTGAAATTATTTTTGCATGAAACAGAAATCAATGAACAAAATGACTCTAAAACAGTTTAATTTGTATACTGAATGACACATTGACACAGTCTTGAAATTGATCAAAATTTATTTTCCATACAGATTTGGAGCAGAAAATGGTCCTTGTTTAATATAGTGCTTGATAGATTCAAGAAGAACCAAGCAGCATACAATGACAAAGCAAAAATAACAATTTTGTCATCTTGTACATTGGATTTTCCTCTACTTAAAATATTAATTAGACAAAAATTATAAATCTTCTCAAAACATTAATCAAGTGCAATACGAAAGTTCAGATCACAGATGCTAATATATAAGATGGCAAGGGACACAAAAAAGATCCATACAGTAAATGTGATTGCAATGAAAAGCAAGCTTTTATCTTACCTTTCAGACCCGTTTCATATTCTACTGGAAAATGTAGAGACCTTGCCAAATTCTGTCTGTCAGCTTCTTTTTTGGGAAACTATCGATGAAACAGAAATTTGAAATATGTCCATATAGCGCATATACTCCTGCCAATATGGTATAATTGAAGAGCAAAGTTCGAAGCAGGACTGTTAAATTTTGGCAGAAAATGGTGAAGATGAAACCTGACCTAGGCAAGTTCTTAATATAAACTTCATACCAAAAGTTAGTTTACTTCCAGTAAGTTGTTCAACAATTCTTAAGCAGAGGGCCATTAATTCTTAAAGTGAAAACTGAAATGGACTAGGCAGAGGGCCATTAACCCTTAAAGTGAAAACTGAAATGGACTAGGCAGAGGGCCATTAAGCCTTAAAGTGAAAACTGAAGTGGACTAGGCAGAGGGCCATTAATCCTTAAAGTGAAAACTGAAGTGGACTAGGCAGAGGGCCATTAACCCTTAAAGTGAAAACTGAAGTGGACTAGGCAGAGGGCCATTAACCCTTAAAGTGAAAACTGAAATGGACTAGGCAGAGGGCCATTAACCCTTAAAGTGAAAACTGAAGTGGACTAGGCAGAGGGCCATTAATCCTTAAAGTGAAAACTGAAATGGACTAGGCCTCCTTAATATAAAGCTTTATATCAGATTGGTTTTAATCCATGAAGTTCTTCAAAATTTACTGAATGGAAATCAAAAGACAAAGTTCTCAGTCAAATATGGGCCATAACTCCACAAAATCTGGATTTGGCTATAATACAAGTGCAATCAAAATTGACCAAGCTCTTAATCTAAAGATCCATACCAAATGTGGTTTCAGTCCCTGAAATCTTTCAAAAGTTACTGAGCAGAAGCTGAAAGGCAAAGTTACAAGTCAAAATAAGTCAAACAGGGGCCACACCTCCAAACAATTTTGCTAGAAAATTATGAAAATCAAACCTTACTTAGTTTTTACAGTGAAGCCTCAAGCAAAATTTGGTGTCAATCCATTACATCCTTCAAATATTACTGAGCAGAAACAAATTTTATAACAGATGCAACTATATAGATGGACATGGGTAACAATGTATGCCATCTCCACAGATATGGTTGGGACATGAAAAATGTTCCAATCTCTTTTTTCAGAAACATTATAGGTAAAAATACCACAAAAAATGCATGCAATTTGAATAACTGTTGTCCTGCAAATCTATATAAAAAATCCATTACAGAATAAGTGATCGAAGTGAAAAGGATATATTAACTGGATTAAATAAGATTATTAATAACTTTTAATAGCGTACATGTATATTGATTGCAATTTTATGACTATAAATTAAACTTCACTGCTGAAGTAATACTGTATGGCACAAGAAATGAAGGAAGAAACATGAAAAGTTGTAAAAAATGTATTTGCTACCTATAAGTTGAGTCCAACTGCAAACAACAGATCGTGATCTGCCATTACATAATGCATTAGACCTATCGTGTTTATTCTACTGATTGCTCCAAACACAGACTTAGATCTGCTGGCATATTATTTGAGTCTGTGCAGTTTCCAACTGGATTAACTTATAAGCAAGTACATATGGTATAGCTTTTAAATTTGGCAGTCCTCAACAAAGATGCTGTCTGTCAAAAATAAATCAAATTCTGTTTAGTGGTTATGGACAGGAAGTAATATAATGGTTTTTCTATTAATTTTCTTCATATGAGGATGCTTTCTATCAAGACTGGTCCAATTCTATGCAAAGATTTTGAGATGAATCCATTAAAAAAAGCCTTTTTTTTAATAGTAATGGCAGCATATTTATGGCAGATGAGAAGTTTTGGTACAAATTTGAAAGATTTACATGCCAAAGATGCATTCAGTCAAGTCTGGTCAAATTGTTTTCAACAGTTTTTGGAGAAGTCATTTAAAGGTTTTTCTATTGTACACAATTGTAGCCATGTTTGATGGTGGATTGTTGGCATCATTTGCACAAATTAAAAATGTCTTCATGCATTCTGTTACATATGGTAAGTTCTGTTCAGCAGTTTTATAGAAGTGGTCTGCCATCACTGAAAAAAACTGGAAAAATTTAAGGTTCTAATGTCCTGATGCTTTATGTAAAATGTGGTTAAATTCTATGCAATGGGTTTTTTTTTTTGAAGAAGTCACACATTTTTTTTTTCCATATTTAGTAACAGTAACCATATTTGATGGCAGATTTGCATCTATTGTACAATTATGAATATCCTCTATATCAGGATGCTTTTAATCAAATTTGGTCCAATTAAGCAGGTTTTGAGAAGTGGTTTAAAGGTTTTCTATTTTTTCTAACAGTGGCTATATCTGCATCTTTTGAATAAATCTAAAATTTGAGAGGTTTTCAAGCCATGATACTTTCTGTTCAATAGTTTAGGAAAAGATATCATTAAAAAAAAAATTCAGTTTTTTTTTTTTTGTAATCTCTGAAGACAATTTAGCATCATATGTATAAATTTTGAAAGTTCTCATGCAAGGATGACTTTATATAATCAAATTCTGTTCAGTGGTTTTGGAGAAGTGATTTAAATGTTTTCCCATTTTTACTGAAGCTGACCATATTTAATAACAAATTAGAATCAGTTGTAAAGATTTTAAAGCCCTCTTTGCCAGGATGCTTTCTGTCAAAATTGGTCAAATTCTGTTGCATGGTTTTTGAGAAAAAAAATGTTTAAAGTTTTTTTTTTTATTGCTAGCAATGTTAGTCAAATTTAATGGTGTGTGGGTGTGTAATTTGGATTTTTTACGTAGCTTTCACAATTTTTCAGTCATATCGCTATGATGTCATGTAGTGTTGCAGTTTATAGTTATGTCTAGCTCTGGCGCATCGTGCCACAGACATGTAGCATCATGTCCCACCCAGTCACATTATCCTGACACCAGGATGACCAGTCCTAGTACTAACCTCTTACTGCTGAGTGCCAAGCGAGGCAGCTGCTAGTACCATTTTTATAAGTTTTTGGTATGACCTGGCTGGGTTTCAACCCCACAACCTTCCACATCTGAGGCAGACATTCTAATCACTTAGGCTACCGGAGCGGTCCAAATTTAATGGCACACTGACACCATTTGTATAAACATGAATGGTCTTCATGCTTTCTATAAAGTTTAGTCAAATTCTATTCAGAAGTTTTGAAGAAGTTGTTTAAAAGTTCTTTTATTTTAGTAAGATTGATCAGTATCATTTGTACAAACTTAAAAGGTCCTACTGCCCAAATGTTTCTTTCTCAAATTTGATCAAATTCTCCTCAGTAGTTCTTGAGAATGAAGTCATTTCAAGAGTTTGTACTATTTATAGTAACATCAATCATATCTGATGGCATATGGGCATTATTTATATAAATTTGGAAGCCCTTATTGCCAGGATCATATGTGCCAAATTTAGCAAAAAACTGGTCCGGAGGGTTCTGAGAAGAAATTTAAAATAGAATTGTTGACAGATGTGCCATGCATGACACAGAGCATATGGGGGATGCAGGGTCATACCATAAGCTCACTTGGCCTTTGGCCTGGTTAGCTTAAAGATGGAAGCTGCATAAAAATTTGAGAAAAGATTAAAATACTGCCTTGAAAACTCCATAATAAAGAAGATTATGGACATATCCACAAATTAAAGCATCTTCACATAACAGACAAATTATCTTGCCCATTTGAATACACTCATTAAAGCAAACTGATAAATAAGGAAACTGCATAATAATTATGCTCCTCTGAGAATACATACCTGATTATGCTGATATTAGGAAATAAATTCCA
Organism: Megalonaias nervosa; assembly: GCA_016617855.1. NCBI lineage: Eukaryota > Metazoa > Mollusca > Bivalvia > Unionida > Unionidae > Megalonaias > Megalonaias nervosa. The sequence continues at coordinate 69,077 of JAECUM010004215.1, read as the reverse complement.
CTACCTCTAAAACCCAGCCTATTGGAAGGGCAAAATATTTTGCTTTTCCCATCTATATTTTATACTGTCAAAGTGAAAAAAAAACACTTAAATTTCATTTACCATTGCCACCACTATGTGGTCAAACATATAATGGATGATATTCATTTTAAGCTTGAGCAAACCATCAATGAAGGTACATGCATTTGCAGAAAGGTGTGTGATGGATTTATTGAAATGTGACTGGTGCAGGAGTGGACAAATCTCTAATATGTGTAGTAGTCTGATGAGAAACCAAAAGGGGAACTCGGGCACCAGGCCGACCAGTCCTAACACTAACCTCATAATGCTGAGCGTCAAGTGAGGGCTGATGTTAGTACCAATTTTATAAGTTTTTGGTATGACTCAGCTGGGGTTTGAACCCCTGACTTCCTGCATCTGAGGCAGATGCTCTAAACACTTAGGTCACGAAAGCAATCTGAAACTTCTGTTTAGTTTATTTAAAACACAAAGGTGATGATATTGTTAGGGACACCCTGCCCAAAATCAAGTTAGAAATTATAAATTAAGGATTGAAAACATAACTAAGTTTTATTCTTAACTTTTTTAAAAAATATCCTTCAGGCATTTTGTTTTTAAAATCAAAAGGGGTTACAAATAGCTGGGGTGAGGTGGGGATGCCTAACAAAAAATGAAAATGCACATGAGATGCAGCTACTAGTACGGTGGACAATTAAGTAGCTCCAAAAGAAAAGTAGGTAGTCCTGTGTGCAATGACAACTGATTTCTCCACCCATGTACATTAGTATTCTCGCTGTTGTTGCTGTAGGGTTTAATGCCATTTTTCAGCACAAGATAGGCTATACATGGCGGCCAGTATCAATGGTGGAGGAAGAATCTGGGAAAACCCCGGAAAGAACCACCGACCCACGAGAAGCTACTGGCAAGCTTTCTCACATACCCACATCGGCCGAACCTGAGACTCGAACCCATGCAGAAAGAGGTGAGATGGCAATGATCCGTAATGGTGAGCGCTTTAGACCACTTGGCCACTTAGGGCCCCAATTAGTATTCTGGAGAATTTAGTATAAAACTTTCATTCTCCATCAAATACATTACCTGATCAAATTATAATCAGTAACCACAGCGGGAAATATGGCTGGAGTCCCTAAATGAAGAATAAAACCACAACCACTAATGTAAAAGTCAGCACAAGTAAAGATCACATGACACATCAATGAACAGATAATATGAAATAACAGTTGTTTTCTTACCATACATACCAGACAAAACCTAATGAAAGTATAAATCCACAATCATGAGGAGGCTGTGCTATCAGTCAATGGTCCCACCATGGGCAGCAGTCAATGAGCCTGCCAGATTCATTTCCCTTCTCTGTGATGCAAGACCTTGATGACAGAAGCTCAAGGATGATTGCAAGTCAACCCATTGTTGTCTTCTAATCATTTAAAGTACTGCCTGGGTCTTGCAGTACTTCCTCTATATCCATGAAGAAGTGCAAGGGACTGACCACTTTCTATTTGCCTGTAGATGGTAACCCATTCTTGGCTATGAAAAATCATTAGGATTATGGAACCATCTGATCTGAACAGGATAGAGTTCAGATATACCATCCCACTCACCAATTATGGCAAAGCAAGGACCAAAAAAGAATGTTTTAAAAGATAATATCCTTAGTGAGGTTCTAACCAGGGGCTCAAACTTGAGTTTATATTAATGTGTAATAAAAGAAATATGAAAGTCATAGTGTAATTACCTTGTATAGACTGATTTTTAAAAGTCAATTCTCTGTGAAAAAAAGTAGATATTACTTTGGAAAGAACATTTTTTAGAAAGGAAAAACATCTCTGAAACAAAGACACATAAAATAAACAACAAGCAAAAAGAAATTTGTTGGACTGGTGGTGCCACCTATCAAATTCATCGAGAAATAACTGACTCCTATCCCCCATTACAATCAAAAGTATCATGTAATCAATATTGCTTTCTGATTAAAACATTATTACATTTATAATTGGAACTGATTTTAAATTCTTTCAAAACTGAATGATAAAACAGACACATATTAAATTTGGAGGGGTTTGGTATTTATGCACAAATTCTATGACTTGACCTTACAGATGGAACTGCTCCGGTGGCCTTGCGGTTAGAGTGTCCGCCTCAGATGCGGGAGGTCGTGGGTTCGATCCCCGGCCGAGTCATACCAAAGACTTACAAAAATGGTACTAACAGCTGCCTCGCTTGGCGCTCAGAATTAAGAGGTTAGTGTTAGGACTGGTCGGCCTGGTGTCAGGATAATGTGACTGGGTGGGACATCATGCTACATGTCTGTGGCATGATGCCCCAGTGCTAGACATCACTATAAACTGCCACATTGCAGACATGGTGGCGATATGACTGAAGAATTGTTAAAGCTACGTTAAAAATCCAAATCACACATCACACACCTTACAGATGGCCTCATCGGTCTTGTTTTATTTTAGCATGTATCTGTACTATGATTCTACAGGACACATACTGATCAATATTATCAGAAGTTCCAGTCCAAATATTTAAAGTGGAATATTGACAAAGGTTTCAGAACTGCAGAAATGAAACTGGACAGACTTATGTCGAATCTGCATGGGAAAAAAAAGAAAACCTATTTGATACATAGTGGTCGGCCAAGAAGTTTGATCAAAATTATTATACCCTCAGGCAACTTATATTAGATTAAGAGTTCAAGAATTGCAACTGTAGTGTGATGTTAAGACCTATGTTGATGAACAAAAGGTAAAAACCTTAAAAAATGCTCCTCTTATAGCTGATGATAATTCCTCGTCTCACAAAGTTTCATTCATCAATATGCTTTCCTCTTAGCAGTCTTTGGTAAAAATCAATCTTAGTCTCATATGAGTACTTCCAAATCTCTATCTGACACAACTTTTCGGATACGACTAACTAGAAATCCTAATCTCTTCCTATGTGCATTTATTGCAAGAAACCAACTTTTTCCGTGTAAAATATGTTTCTTCGAGAATACTTACCCAATCACAATACCTTATTAGAACTACTACTGCCTCGCAAATCCAACCCTCCCAGATACTACTTTTAGCGAAAGTGGGCTAAAAGTTGTCTGCTGACCTACGTGGCGGTTGGACAGAGTGATCTCCCCTTACATATATAAGACTTGGTGGCAAAGTCTAAGAATACATCAGTTACTACTAAAGCAGAAGGCAATGCTCTCTAAGGATGTAACTGTGGGGAGGCCGGGATGGTCTATGTGTATTATGATTGGGTCAGTATTCTCGAAGAAACATTTTACTAGGAAAAATTTGCTTCTTTAAATATGCTACCCAATCAGGAGAATAGGTAAGAGGTGGAGGGAGGTGTATCGCCTTACCCACAGATACCATCTCTGGTCCCCTAAGGTATGTGAGACAGCTAAGGTAACCTGACTGGAGTGGACTAGGTCTGTCGGGGCACTGCTTCAAAAGGGAAAAATCCCCTAGCCCCACCCCACAATTCCAGCAGAAGTTGTGAAGCCACATCTTAAGAAGCTGTCAATCGATCTGGAAGGATGATATGTTGAGCTTCAGATATAGGTCCTACCAGATCAAATTGGGCCCTCTGGGGTGACAGATCTCAGAGACAAAAGCAAGAAAATGTGGACTTCGATCTCCATCCACAGTCTGAATGATGTTAGTTAACAGTTCCTGTCTGATGCTAGGTTGGTGGCAACTGCTCAAACCTCATGAGCCAAAGTGCGTAATAAGTTCATAAAGCTGGGGTTACTTCTCTATATGCTGAGCAAATAGCCCCCTTACTCCAGGATGTGATAGTCTGTTCTGATAGATCCTCCTGTCCTTTGATGAGAAGTAGAAAGAGCTGTGATCTCCCTCGATGCAACAGCTCTGCTCTTATTAAAGTATCACCTAAAAGCCTTAACTGGGTCTTATGAATGGCCTTTAGTTGATGTGTCCAGATGAGACAGAGGGTTCATGACAAAAGTTTAGTTACCCGTGGAAGGGAGACAGTTCACGGTGATGATAAAGGATGTCATCATGAATAAGACTGACTCATCTTGTCTGAACTTGATGTAATTCAGGTCTGCTGATAGGGCATGTATTTTGCGAATTCTGTCTGCAGTCACTAATGCCATCAGGAAGCAGATTTTATAGGAAAAGGAGTGCCAGAAATGCCCTTGAAATTGGTTCAAAGGTGTCTTATCCAGCCAGATTAATACCCAAGATAGGTTCTGCTTTGGGAATAGGGTTAACGTTTTTGGCCATCTATACACAAAGACGGCAGGAAGGTTGGATAAGTCTTGTCGTTTGTCTGATATCCTCTTTCTCATGATGATGAAAGGTGCCAGCGATCGTGGAGCAATAACCTTTTATCTTACTCGGTGCTAACTTGCTCTCTTCAAAGAGCCAGAGGAGGAAATTAGCTATCCGTGGTATTGATGCCCAGGATATGGCGAACATGTATGTGGCTTTGTTGATGACAACATCACTTCAGAAAGTCCCACACCATGATGCAAAGGTCTGGGAACTGGGGTGCTCCTTGTTGTTGGAGATTAATCACCATTGTAGAATTGAGTTCCTTGTCGCTTTTAGATAAGTCACCACTGTAGAGTTGTCGGACAGAATGAGAACTCCCTTGCCAAGCAAATACTCCGGCCACTGGTGAAGGAATGTCACAATGGCTGTTGACTCAAGAATTATTGATCTAAAGATGTCGTTCTTGGGGACAGCATGCGCTGCTGGTGTCCCAAAAGGATGGTAGTAGGTGGGCTGGCTAGCCTTCCGTACTTGCATCGGAACAGACTGTAATCTCAAGCAGGTGGACGTGTAGATTTATACCAGCCAAGAGTCGAGTTAGGTTGCTCCCAATTCCACAGATGGTGCCACAATTGGGTGTCAATGGTGGGAAGAAGGTCCAGTGGGCAAACTTGAGAACTCCATTCATGCAAAGGAAAGAGTAGCAATGCAGTAGAAGGCGACCTAGGACTATGAGGTCGGCTGCCACATTGAGCAAGCCTAGCAGGCAAAGGGATTCCTGTACGGATATGATTTCATCGAAAGTAAGGTGCTAGCATGGGTTATTTCAATGCCTGATCCTGAGGGAGACGAAATATGTTGCCTGTGTACTGAACTCCATACCTAGGTGAACAAAATGTTGAGATGGTACTAAATCAGATTTCTCCTTGTTGATGAGAAATCCACACTGGAAACAAGGGTTATCATGTCTTGTTAGATCTAACTCACTGATGCTGCTGCAGGATGTCGTCCAGGTAACTTGATGTTGCCGCCACATAAATGGTCTGGACATGCGCCATTACTTGATTCATTAGACAAGTGAAGACCCTGGGACCGACATTGATCCCCAATTGGAGTGTCCTGAAATGGTATATAATGTTGTAGGCAAACAGCAGAAATGTCCTGGGGGCTTTGTGAATAGAGACATGAAGGTATGCACTGTCTATGTCCACAGTGATAGCAAAGTCTCCCTCATGGATAGCATTCGAAATGCATTGTGGATGTTTCCAGTGGGTACAAAGGGGTATGGATGAATGGATTGAGGGCACTTAGGACGATGACCCGATGTAGAAAGTCATTTGACATTGGGACCAAGAAAAGGTGTGGAATGAAGGATAGAACCCTCTTGATGCTATATCTGCTTGGTATGCGAAAAAGCTGACATTTGATGGGTGGAGGTTCGATAGAACAGCTTTCAGAGGTTCATGTCCTATGACTGGCCCTTGGGTCCATTTACTGCTTTCCCATACAATCCTTATATTGACGCTGTGGTTGTGGGAGGGAAGGAAATATGTCTCCTTGATGGCCTGTTTGCAGACGTAATCCATCAGGACATTAAACAAAAGGTTAGAGGGTAAAGGCTGTACTTTTAGCTTGGCCATATAGTGGTCCTTCTGAGGGCATTGAGTTGCATTCCATCAGTTGGACTGGTATCTGCGGTTACAGCATTGGCCAAAGTGTGCTGAGTGGCTCCACTCAGCACTTGGGCCATTCTTTTGACTGACTCCTGTGCAGGCCCTGAGGTATTCAGAGTGGGAGAAGATAAGTTTTGTTCCATTGGTTGGAAGATAGCCAGAGAGAATGAAAGTCCAACAACAAAGTCACTGCAATAATACTGCTCAATAACTGCTGAGTGTCAACAAAGGTCATCCGATCCACACATATGGAGTGTGACTATCATCCCCAAAGTGGTGAAATCACTGTCAACTGCTGGGGTTCCAACTGAAAGACTGGTGTGAGGCAAAGGTAGAACTGCCAACAAACTGATGATGAAGGCAAGTCAGAACATTTGTAACTCTCCCAGACTGCGAAAGTAACTGAAGTCAGAATCTTCCATTCTGTTGTATGATCAACAGATGCTAGAGCTCTGGTCCAGGTTGTTGAGAGAGTGGGAGGAGGAGGAAAAACATATGGGGGTGGGAAATGACCTCAGCGGAGGCTCAGATGACTGATTCTTCCCATGCCATTGGATGGTGTAGAAGTGATGACAGTACTGGAGAATAAGCAACATCATCTTGGTTGTGTGGGGTGAGGCTAAGGTCCCCTGTAATGCTTGAGACTTAGCTGGGGAAGAGTGACAAGGTCTGTGACTCACTAAACTCATTGAATGCCCTGAATTAGTTGCTGGGTAAAGAGTCTCTTCTCGTGTCAGAGTCTAGAGAAATTGTGAAGCAACAACTGTTGATGCATGAGGAACTATTTGTGGCAATGTGCTGAATGAGTGTCTCGAGGTGGTACAAGGGTTAGACTGGTCCCTGTACATGTCAGCAAAAGTCAGGTCCAATATACAGGAAGCTGGACTGTTACTGACTGAACCCATAATAACGATGTTTGGCCCTTCATGATCTTTAATATATGGCCTAGGCCGGTTGCAACAGAAATAGGCCATCCAGGTGAAGAATATTATTAGGATCATCAGTTGGGACGGGTTATGGTATATTTGATCCATGTAACCTGTCCATACATCTGTTGAATGACAAGGAACTTGGTTGTCTATTAGCTCTGTCCCTTGCTGTTCCGCAAGAGGAATCAAGTCAAACCCCGAGGAGGCAAGGTAGAGTGAGTTCCAAAATGCTGAGTCCCATGGTGGTGACATGAGTGCCGGAGCTGTTTCAGATCATGACCATGTCCTGCACTTCATGACTGAAGGGAAAGTTGAATTATCTCCCATGTCCCCATAAAGTTTCACACTGGGTAAAAGTCAGCACATAGCTTGGTAACATCTTCATCCTGAGCTGTGTGTTGTTTGCACTTTGTTCATAGTTCTAATCTGTAGACAAAATAGAACAAAATGTATAAAACTGTAGCACGGCACCTGCCTTTAGATCGCAATGTCTGTACAGAGCTAAATCATTAAAAGGGTGACCCAGAAATTGATAACAGACAGTCTAATATAGCAAGGAAGCATACAGGCAAAATAAATGACAATAACACCCATTTATAAATCTGTGAGCCTGTCTATGTGATGTTTGAAAACCATGTGGGTACAGAGCTATACCCAATGATGGCTACCTGGAAAAAGTGATAGCAGACAATCTCAATTACAATACTACCTGTAGGGAGGGTCAAGGATGGCATGCACAGGTAGAATCATTGAAGTATGGTGTTCCAAGGCTACAGATACCATGGCAAATGAAACTCAATTGTATATACGAGAAAAGATGGAATTATACGTATATAAGGAGTTTCTTAAGAGCATAAAGAGACATGCATACATATAAATAAAGTAGCCCGAACCTAACTTGTGAAGTCGCATATGCTACATGTGTGAGTAACTAAGTGCTCAATAAATATGATTTAAAGTTTATGCAGAAAAACACAACTCAAGTGTCACCTATAGAAACATGTATGCACAGGAGGTGACTGAATAAACCATTTATAGAGTGCTGACTTCTACTTGTCCAACCAGAGCGGAAGAAATACAGAAATGTACATGAGCGTCAACATTACACACAAAAAACCTTCGCATAAAAGGGAACTGAGGCACCATTATAGAAACATACATAGTAGGTGCGACAATATCTATTATGAGACAATACTTGCTGGGAAAAAGGCCCAGAGACCCCCAATACAAGTAAATACATTAAAGTTAGGGCCTGGATGCTACAAATGCCTTGCACAGAAACAAGGAAAAACAAACTGGACATCTTTCTGTCAAACATTAATGGCTGTTGTAAAGGCAAAAATCCACTCTAAGGTCTCAAGCACATGAATAACATTGCAATCACATCATGCATAACAAAAAAGCTATGACAAGAAAGCCATGAAAGGGACATTACAGTAATGCATGAGTGGGATCTAAAATGCAGATGAAACATGCAGTTGTTCAGCTAAAACAGACATCTATATTTCTCGTAATCAAGTTTTTAAAAACTCTAAAATTGTGATTCAACTAGTTTATTACTTATCTTTTGTAGTCTCCAAAAATATTTGCTAAGTGAGAAGATTTGGCATCAATAGTTCCTATGAAGTTAAAATCACATCTGAGTATCTTTGAGAGATAAAAGATATATGCATAGAACTTAACACTTATGCATACCCCCTTCAGTTTTTGCTTTATTTCACAGAAGATATGTGCACCAAATCTTCATATTTAGCAAATTTTGTCCAAGAATATTGAAACTTCATATCTAAAAAGACATATGACTGTTTTAGTTGGATAACCAAGTATTTTGTCCACACTCGAGATCCGCTTGACAGTGCAGAACGAACATTCCAATCAGTACTTTGGTCATAGCATTTTGTGGCAGCTGTGATTCAGAGATTCCTGAAATAATCGCCTGACTTAAATACTGTTTGGGAGGAGGGAACTATTTTGATAAGTGTTAACATAGAGCATTATGTCATGCATGCAAACTTAACTATAATGTATCCTCCCTGTATAAATAAAGCATTATGTCATGCATGCAAACTTAACTATAAATGTATCCTCCCTGTATAAATAAAGCATTATGTCATGCATGCAAACTTAACTATAATGCATCCTTTCTGTATAAATAAAGCATTATGTCATGCATGCAAACTTAACTATAAATGTATCCTCCCTGTATAAATAAAGCATTATGTCATGCATGCAAACTTAACTATAATGCATCGTCCCTGTATAAATAAAGCATTGTCATACATGCAAACTTAACTATAAATGTATCCTCCCTGTATAAATAAAGCATTATGTCATGCATGCAAACTTAACTATAAATGTATCCTCCCTGTATAAATAAAGCATTATGTCATGCATGCAAACTTAACTATAATGCATCGTCCCTGTATAAATAAAGCATTATGTCATACATGCAAACTTAACTATAAATGTATCCTCCCTGTATAAATAAAGCATTATGTCATGCATGCAAACTTAACTATAATGTATCCTCCCTGTATAAATAAAGCATTATGTCATGCATGCAAACTTAACTATAAATGTATCCTCCCTGTATAAATAAAGCATTATGTCATGCGTGCAAACTTAACTATAATGTATCCTCCCTGTATACAAAATCAAAATCTACACCTACAATCTAAATGCTACCACTGCCACGGAAAAAGTGATTCTTTTCTTTACTGTCTGCTAGTTGAGACCAAAACATTGAAATCCAACAGAAATATATTAAGATAAATGTCTACATCCTGGTTAATCCATGTACTGCAAAATCTATTCTAGGACTCACAAATGCAGGATTCACACTAATTTCTAAAAAAAAAAATTGCACTGTAAAATTAACCAAAGGCACAAATGCTGCACATTATGTTTTTAAGCCCTACCTTTATTTCTTCAGTAATTGTCTTTATTTTCAGAAAATTTCCCCAAAAATTGTCAGTACCAAAACAGAACTTGGAACAAATGGATGAACTATTTCAAATACAATATATCAATAATGACAAAGGTGACATCGATGTTGTCTGGATCAATGATTGTTTGGAAAACTGATAAATTAATCAAGGATAAATTGGAATGGGCTACACTGATATGTATGATCACAGAATCCCAGAGAATTGGCATCCATATAATGAATGCTTTACTGTCACAGTACCAAAATTTCACACACTACTCAACCAGATGATATTGCTGTACAAGTTAAAATTTTTCTACAAATGGCAAACAGATGTTATAGTTATATATATCTTAAATTATTTGTATATTCAGCACAAAGCAATGGGCACCAGGAAAATTTATATATGTAACTTTTGGAAGAAAAAAGAAGGAAAAACAAGGCAACAAATGTTGAAAGAGATAACATACAGTATTTTCTCCTAAGTCCTCATCACTGGACATTTGCTGAACAGCCCTCATTGCTTCCCTAACATCATGTTCTGTCCTCTGAAGACTCAAAGGAGTTGCAGAGCCTTTGGACTGAAAATGAAATATCCCAAAATTATGCTGCCAATGTAAATAGAAGGTATTGATACATTTGTTTTGTAATTTTTGGGGTGCCGTATATACTCGCTGATAAGTCAACTTCAGTTGTACATAACACAGATCCTGATCTGCTGGCTCATTATACAATGGCAGATCTGGGTTTGTGCAGTTTTAAGTTAGACTCAACTTATAAGCAAGAATATACGGTACCCACTAATTTTTAATACGACACCAATCTATCAATATCATTTTTTTCTTGTCATCTAATTTTTGACACAAACAACTTTTTCTTATTAAAGTATTGCCAATTTTAGGTGCCTAAAAATGGTTATCTTAATTATTTTTCTTTACCTAAAAATAACTGATAAATAATGTATGGAAAATTACAGAATGAATATGTTCAAAACAAGATGAACATTTTTCATGCTCATTAGTATTGCTTAGTCATTGATTAATTTTTTTTGTTTGTTTTTTTGTTTTAATGGCACTTTGAAAACCTTTCTGGCTATATCATGTTAAGGAAATTGGTGCTAAGAGTGCCTTTCTTAAGAACACTGAGGCAGTTGACCCATTCTGGCCTGGGCAAGTACGTTCCAGATGATTTTAATATGCCTCTTATAGCATGAGTCCACAAACAAGGTAAACACATTCATACCATGTTAGTTAACTGTTTAAAGTAAAAAATGTAACTATTGTATTTGACCTATTAAGCACTCTGCTGTTATAAATGCCCCACCATTTTTAACTTTTTTTAGGCCATTTGGATTATTTTGTATTCAAAAGATTCATCTGTTATTCAAAAATGCTGGTGAAAAATTAGTTTTATTCATCAATTTCTTCAGGTATCCCAATGTCAATTTTTCATGCAGTGCATTTTTGCATATAAACATCTATGCTAAAGGATGCAGCTTGACTGCATGCATACTGCAGCTGGAGCTGACCTCATTAAAGTAACAGACCTAGGCCAAATATAGAGAATGTTAACCCACTGACTAACAAGTCACACTATTTCAAAGATTTAATATAATGCTTTTCAAAAACTCAAGTAAACTGGAGGTGCTTGTTCCCATCATGTATTTGCCATCAAATGTGCAGGAGTTTTCATCCTAACTTTTGTGTTCTACAAACATTCAGGACAGAATTACTTGAAATGACTGAATCAACTGAATATCTAAATTCAGGCAACCTATGGCTGATGGGACAGATCCAGCCCACAACCTGGTTTTATCTGCTTATTTACATCATAGAGTGTTACTCTGAAATTGCTTCTCCAGCCTGCATCCTGGAGAAAGTTGCTGATACCTGTCTTAAATGGAATATTAATTATTATGTTGACCTGTTATCAAGACTTAAATGGAATACTGACTATTATGCTGACCCACTGTCAACTCTTAAATGGAATACTGACTATTATGCTGACCCATTGTCAACTCTCAAATAGAATATATTGATTATTATGTTGGCTCATTATCAACTCTTAAATGGAATACTGACTATTATGCTGACCCACTGTCAGCTCTTAAATGGAATACTGATTATTATGTTGGCTCATTATCAACTCTTAAATGGAATACTGACTATTATGCTGACCCACTGTCAACTCTTAAATGGAATACTGACTATTATGCTGACCCATTGTCAACTCTCAAATAGAATACTGATTATTATGTTGGCTCATTATCAACTCTTAAATGGAATACTTTATGCTGACCCACTGTCAACTCTTAAACGGAATACTGACTATTATGCTGACCCATTGTCAACTCTTAAATGGAATATTGACTATTATTTTGGCTCATTATCAACTCTTAAATGGAATACTGACTATTATGCTGACCCATTGTCAACTCTTAAACAGAAAACTGACTATAATTATGCTGGCTCATTATTAACTCTTGGATTAAACATACTAGCTTAAGGATTACATGTCTGTGGAAAAACACTGTCATCTCAAACAAATAGGCAATTTAATGAAAATCTGGTAAGTATCATTTAACTATGACTATCCATTTGAATAACTCCATATTTCACAATGCATCAATGAATATGGATTCTTACAGACTTTTGCATATCTGAATTGGTGCAACTGATCCTCAAAATCATCAATGGCAATTAAATTTCCCTCATGGCAATTCATGTCAATAATATGAGGCCCAAGTGGTCCTCATATTACTCACCTGGGTAACTTACATGTCTTAGCTTGTTAACATAAAATTCATACATGCATTAAAACTGCTGAGAATAAAGATGAGTTTGTGGCACTTGGTTGCTACAAAGTTGATAAATGTTGGAATCTTTCGTCTTTGTTTTAATGACTACATGTATAAGATTAAGGCATGACAGAATCTTTTACTTCATGTTTGAAGTTGTTTTCTAATATGCTTACATTTCTTGTGGACTGAAATAAAATAGTTTGATGCTGTGGAGTTTACCACCATTTTTCGGCCCATGATATATGGCAATCAGTACATTTGGTGGAGGGAGAACAGGGAAGACCCTGGAAAAAATCACAGACCCACAGGAAGCTAATGGAGAGATTTCTCACATACTTTTATTTGTCAACTCAAACAGACAGAGGCGAGATGTTTGAGTGATCTGCAAAGGAGAGCGCCTTAGACCAGTAGACTATCCAGGGACCATTCTCATTAACTTCCTTGTTGTATGAAATTAGGACTACCCAGGTGGGACCATTCTCATTAACTTCCTTGTTGTATGACATTATGACTACCCGGGGACCATTCTCAGTAACTTCCTTGTTGTATGACATTGGAACTACTCGGGGACCGTTCTCATTAACTTCCTTGTTGTATGACATTGGAACTACACGGGGACCATTCTCATTACCTTCCTTGTTGTATGACATTAGGACTACCCAGGGACCATTCTCAGTAACTTCCTTGCTGTATGACATTAGGACTACCCAGGGACCATTCTCATTAACTTCCTTGTTGTATGACATTAGAACTACCCAGGGACCATTCTCATTAACTTCCTTGTTGTATGACATTAGGACTACCCGGGGACCGTTCTCATTAACTTCCTTGTTATATGACATTAGGACTACCCGGGGACTGTTCTCATTAACTTCCTTGTTGTATGACATTAGGACTACCCGGGGACCATTCTCAGTAACTTCCTTGTTGTATGACATTAGGACTACCCAGGGACCATTCTCATTAACTTCCTTGCTGTATGACATTAGGACTACCCAGGGACTATTTCTCATTAACTTCCTTGTTGTATGACATTAGAACTACCCAGGGACCGTTTCTCATTAACCTCCTTGTTGTATGACATTAGGGCTACCCGGGGACCATTCTCATTAACTTCCTTGTTGTATGACAGTAGGACTACCTGGGGACTGTTCTCATTAACTTCCTTGTTGTATGACATTGGAATTACCTAGGGACTGTTCTCATTAACTTCCTTGTTGTATGACATTAGGACTACCCGGGGACTGTTCTCATTAACTTCCTTGTTGTATGACATTAGGACTACCTGGGGACTGTTCTCATTAACTTCCTTGTTGTATGACATTAGGACTACCCAGGGACTGTTCTCATTAACTTCCTTGTTGTATGACATTAGGACTACCAGGGGACCATTCTCATTAACTTCCTTGTTGTATGACATTGGAACTACCTGGAGACCATTCCATCAACTTCCTTGTTGTATGACATTGGAATTACCTGGGGACTGTTCTCATTAACTTCCTTGTTATATGACATTAGGACTACCCAGGAACTGTTCTCATTAACTTCCTTGTTGTATGACATTAGGACTACCCGGGGACCATTCTCATTAACTTCCTTGTTGTATGACATTGGAACTACCTGGGGACTGTTCTCATTAACTTCCTTGTTGTATGACATTAGGACTACCTGGGGACCATTCTCATTAACTTCCTTGTTGTATGACATTGGAACTACCTGCGGACCGTTCTCATTAACTTCCTTGTTGTATGACACTGGAAATACCTGGGGACTGTTCTCATTAACTTCCTTGTTGTATGACATTAGGACTACCTGGGGACTGTTCTCATTAACTTCCTTGTTGTATGACATTAGGACTACCTGGGGACTTTTCTCATTAACTTCCTTGTTGTATGACATTAGGAAGACCTGGGGACCGTTCTCATTAACTTCCTTGTTGTATGACACTGGAACTACCTGGGGACCGTTCTCATTAACTTCCTTGTTGTATGACATTAGAACTACCCAGGGACCGTTTCTTTAACCTCCTTGTTGTGTGACATAAGGAACAGTTGAATATCATATGCAAAGGTTAGAGTGCCAGGGCATAGATTTTTCATTCATTTCTTCTCAGGTACTGAGTAAAATAGTTTTGGTATGTTTTCTGAGAGAAAAAAAGTAATCATTTATTTATCATTCCAAAAATATACAGAAATGTGATCAACACTTTCTTAGCAAAGGTCCTTTGGTCTCTCCCTGCCCTCTGGGGATTAGCCTGCTGTTCATAACCTGGAAACTGTTCATTGCCTTACTTTTCAAGTATATCAGTATAAATATACACTTACAGTGTGACCCTGCTATATCACGCTCCATTATAACATGAATTTGGATATAACATGATTGTGGTGTGGCTCCCGAAATTTCATATACATGTATTTTTCTTGTACATGAAAAAATATTTTTTTCTTCTTAAAAAGTACAAAAAATAATGTGTAAACAGTTTATCTGGGAATCAAGCTGGGCTTCTATCTATTGTTATATAAACAAATCCTTTGTTCATATTGACAAACCATCTTGACAGCACATTGTTATATCATAATCCACTTATGCTGACATCTGGCCAGAGTACTGTATGCTGTAATACATTGAAATGCTCATGTTACCAGACTAGCTACAATTGACCAACCTTTGAATGCAGGAACAGGAATGGCTACAATCAACCAAATGAATCCAACTCTTTTTTTTAATATATCCAGAGAAAATAGTTTTGCTGAAACTCCAAATGAAACTGATGACCTTTTAAGCACTAATTGTTCTGCATAAATACTAAGCAAATGAAAACAGATTTCAGTCTCAATCAATGTTCTACAATTATTTGATGTTGCCACTGCAATAACGAACTGGCATTTGTTTGGTCCTCCATAGTTGGCCTTTAGCAGTGACTTCAATAACATATGCACCCTTCATCAAAGCAATTCAGTCACAGTCTTCAATAAAATCAAAGCACCTTTCATGAAAGAAAGTGAGCAGCAAACTTGAAAAAAAGAAACAGAATCAGGTGGATTGCTGCATTTTCCAAAGTGACTGGAACACATTTATTGTGTTGTGAAAATTTCCTTTTTGCAGAAATAAAAGTTTATGCTTATCATCATCATCATCATCATCATCAATCCCTTAACCCAAGAGCTCATTGGGGCACCACAGTTTACTTTCCAACCAATTCTCTCGATCTTTCCCTGTTCTCTACTGCCCTTTGGGAATCCCCAAATCCCATGCCTGTCCACTCCTTAATGTTGTCTTTCCACCTCTTTTTCTGTCTGCCTCTTCTTCTGCACCCTTGCACTGTGCCTTGCAAGATTGTTTTTGCCAGTCCAGATGATCTTGAGACATGACCGTACTTCAGTTTGCACTTTTTTACAGTGGTCAAGAGGTCTTCATAGGATCCGATGGCTCATTGGATCCTGTTGTGGACTTCTTCATTGGTTACATGGTCAATGTATGAGATGCCCAAGATCTTGCGGTAGCATCTCATTTCAAAGGTTTGAATCCTTCTTTGTAGATCTGATGTGAGCATCCATGTTTCACAAGCATACAGAAAGATAGATATGACAACCGAGTGCATCAGCCTTATTTTGGAACCAAAAGCAATGTTGGTATCTTTCCATATTGGTCTGAACCTTGTTACTGTTGCTGTTGTCTAGGCAATCCTGCAAAGTAGTTCTGGTTTGGAGCCCTCGTCTGTGATAATTGATCCCAAGTACTTAAAGCATGTGACTCTTTCCAGCTTCTGTCCACTGACCTTTATTTCTGCACTGATGCCAATGGTGTTGTTTGTCATCAGTTTGGTTTTTTTGGTGCTAATCTCCATACTGTATGCTGTGGAGGTTGTGTTGAGGCATTCAACCAAGTCAGCCAGTCCTTTTTCGTCTCCTGCTAAACCATCAATATTATCTGTGAAGCGAAGGTTTGTGATTGTTCTTCTTCTGATGATGACAGTGCCCTTGTGGTCATGCAACACATCCTCCATGATCCTTTCCAGGAAAATGTTGAAGAGTGTAGGTGGCAGTATACATCCCTGTCTGACTCCAACTGTTGTTCGAAACCAATCTCCTCTGCTGCCATTGATGAGGACAGCACTGGTGGCTTTGTCATAGAGGTGCTCAACAACCTGCACCAAGTTTGAGTTGATGTTGTACTTCCTCATAGTTGCCCATAAGGCTGCATGCCATACCCTATCAAAGGCCTTTTTGAAATCTATAAAGACATGGTATAGATTCTGCTGGTGCTGAAGATATTTCTCACAAAGGAGTCTGAGATTGAAGATTTGTTCTGTGGTGCTCCTTCCTGCTTGGAAGCCTGCCTGCTCTTTAGCAATAATTTTCTCTGCTTGAGGCTTTAGTCTGTTGAGAACTATCTTCAGCATGACTTTGCTTGGGTGACTGATCAAATTGATGGTTCCGTAGTTTTGGCACAGCTGTAAGTTTTCTTTCTTGGGGAGCATGATGACCAAGGATTGAGTCCATGTGGTGGGCCATTTTCCTGTCTGCCATATCTTGTTGCAGATTGTTGTTAGGACTGTGACAATCTCTTCTCCTCCTGCTTGAATGAGCTCTGCTGGTATGTTGTCAATGCCGGCTGACTTTCCTTTCTTTAGTGACCTAACTGCAATTTCTACTTCTTCACGAAGAATGGGATTGTCATCAATTTCTTCTGCCCGAGGGCAATTTAGTACCGCTGGATCTCCTTGGGTCTTATGATTGTACAATTCTGAGCAGTATTCTGTCCATCGCTTGAGGATCTCTTGATCTTCTGTGAGGCATTTCCTGATTTGTCTTGGATTGTGGTAGTTTTCCCTTGTTTATTGGTTGTGAGATCTTTCACCAGCTGATATGCCATTTTGCTGCCATTTCTACTCAGACTGTCTTCAATTTTGCAGCATTGTCTTTCTATCCAGATTCCTTTGCCTTTTTCATGCTTTTCCTGATCATGTTGTTTATTTCTCTGTATTTTCTAGCTCCTTCATTATCTCTTTTTCCCTTTTTCAGTTCTCTTCTTTTGTCACAAAGGTCAAGGACATCTGTTGTGACCCAAGGTTTCTTTGTTCGACGATATTTGCCAATGATCTCGCTAGCTGTGCTAGTCACAGCTGTGTTGAATGTGGTTGTTAAGGACTCCAGGTCGGTGTCTTGGCTGTCCAGGGTTATCAAAGGTGCAAATTTACCACCTATCACTGCTTGGAAGGCTTCTGTGACTTTTGGATCTTTCAAGTTTTCAGTGTCAAATCTGATTCTTGGTTGGTTAGGCTTTTTGATCATTTTCAGGTGGAGGTGAAATGTTGTCATTAATAAATCATGGTCACTTCCAATATCTGTTCCTGGAAAACTTTGTGTTCTGGTGATATTCAGCCCTGTGCAGAATCTTTTTTTCACCAAGATGTAGTCAGGCTGGTTGTGATGTTGTCCATCTGGACTGTGCCAGGTCCATCTTCTAGATGCTTTGTGAGGGCCGAATGTGTTGGCTAACACAAGATTGTTGTAGGCAGCAAACTCCAAGAGCCTGAGTCCTCTTTCATTTGTTTCTGCATTGCAGAAGGGTCCACAGATGCTTTGCCAGCTTGTCTGTGAATCAATTCCTACCTTTGCATTCCAGTCTCCTTGTACAAACAGGATGTCCTTCTTGGGTGAGTTGTCAATGACATCTTGCATTTGGTTATAAAAATTCTCCAGTTCATTGTCATCAGTCAGATGTGGGTACATAGGCCTGTATGATTGTGATGTTGAAGGGAGTCGCTCTCAGGTGGATGGTAATGAGCCTGTTTGAGACTGGGCAGCAACCCATAATGCTGTTCACAATGACTTTGTGGACAAGAAATCCAACACCATGACTGTGTTTGTCCCCTCTTCCACTGAAGCAGACCTTATGCCCTTCATCTGTTGTTATTTCGCCAAAGTTTTTCCAGCGCACTTCGCAGAGACCAATAATGTTCCAGTTGTACCTCTCCAACTCATGTGTAAGTTCTTTCACCTTTCCCACAGCTCGCAGTGTTCTAACGTTCCATGTACCGATGATGATGTTGTCTCTCCCATGGAGCTTGGTAGTGGGGGCACCAGTAGCATACTTGTCACCTCCGTCCTGGTGTGCAGCGGAAGGCGCGGTCATTGTTAACCTGGGCTGCGACTGATCCGGTATTGAAGAAATGTTAGTTGTCTTCATGTGGTGTGTCAAGGGCAAAATACAGCCTGGCAGAGCCCATCCCTCTCCAGACTGGATGACCACAGCCGAAATCCACTGATATAATGTGGCATGCCCTGGCCCTGAGCACATGGTCGCTGAGCTCATCTTGGAGCCATTCCACCCTTATGATCGCTACCAATGGCAACATAAAACTCAAATTAAATTTCCAATCTTTTGAAACCATAGATATCTGTCCATCAAGTTAACTTAAGTTGCTTGCTTATTTGATAATAAAATGAAGAAACTAACATTGTATTGTTATCATTTATTCCTCTTTTTTTTAATCATGAGCAATTTATTAAAGAAAATAATATATATCCATGAACTCAGTATATTCAGCGTATGTACCCATACTGTAGTGTGTATCACTTATGTCAGATAACACATGACACATTGGTCACTGATGTGAATATAGTGAAACAAATCGTATTTCATTGTATTCAAAAGTTTGAATATGTTATCAGACTTAAAACTGGATCCAACAAAATCGCAAACAAGAGAGAGAGAGAGAGAGAGAGAAATAACCAAGACTGTATTATATTCAGGTTAACAACATGACAGTATCTCACAAATAAAAATCATGGTTGGAAAATACTTTCATTGTGAGTGCAAATGACAATCTTCACTGGCATCAGTTACAAAAAGTATTATTAAAGTAAGTTTATGCTATATATACTCTTTACCCTGCTGAAATCCTGTTTGTATCAATTATGATTACAGATGGCAAACAAATAGAAGCCCAGGTGGTGAATAAACACAACTGGTTGTCAGCAATAAACTCATTGTTTTAATGAACAGGCAGGATATCTAATACAAAGGTTATTTTATTCCAAAGCAAGCTGACTCAGGAAGCCGAGTTTGGATTCTTCTATGCATGCCAATTTTATGTGTGTGTGTGTGGGAAGGGTGTGTGTGTGCACGAACCTGCTTATAATATGGATTCAGTTGTGGATCACATTTTATTACTAAAAAGTACCAAAAATCTGACCCCTATTTGTTGAACATGAAGAAACGATCAAAACTGGTAACTGAAACCTTGATATATTGCTCATTTTATCATCGAAAATGGTTAATATGATGTGGAAATCTGAATCAACATTTAATGCAATAATCAACTTTTAATAAGAAATCATGTATTTTGTTAAATCTTTCCAAACAACATTCTTGGGACACTGTAAATAACTATGCAACAAAATTTTGGTCAATGAAATTGTCACTAATGCCTACTTGAGGCAGCACTTTAATAAATAAATACCAATTAAATATATTTTTTTTTAATGAAGTGAAATGTGTGTTTTATTTTTACCTTTTAGTTCAGTTTAAGCTTAATGATCACAAATACAATGTGCCCTGTTGAAATATGTCTATCTACTATAACAGCTATGTCTGCGAGCGTTTCTGTTAGAACCTAATTAAGTGCAGACAGTGTTGTGATACCTAATTTATGTAAGTATTTGTTGCATTGTTGCACTGAATTAAAAGCTGACCTCCTTGTATTACCACATTAATTACGTCTTTTGTATCAAATAAAGGGGGTGGACTAACTGAAAAGTTAACAGGTATGCAAATCCAACCTGCATAAGAGCTAGTGGCCCCAGTCTAGTGTCAGGTCAACTCATTTAAAGCAATCAATCGATCACTGTTACAATTTTTGCTGAGAATGAAATATAATTAAACAACCTTAAATTAGCATACTCATTCACAAATGTGATCAATGAAAGCAAGACAACCATGCAAAATGAAACCTTTGTGATGCAAAATTCTGTTTCACAGATAAGTCTTATTGATGAAAAGCTAGTTTCAGAGTTTGTAGTTAATTTGTAATTTCTGAATTCGCACTTGGAGATTTCCTCATAGATGAGAAGAAGGTTTCACTATTACTTGCAATGAAATCATGACATCAATATTTTATTAAAGAACAATACAGTGGAACCCCACTATAACACAATAATTGGGGTCCAAAAAATTAGATCACGTTAATAGCGGGGTCACGTCAATGTGGGGTTTTACAGTATTTTACTTTTTTCAGAGAACAACGCATTGGCACATACACGTGTATTCATGTCTAATGTATATCATGAATAGGGTATCAATACCATTTACTATTGTGCCGTTGTGGCATGCAGTTTATCCATTGTTATGAATATATAATTAAGTTGCTTGTGTGTTAGTTTTGAATTCTTTATTTTATTTTGTTTCATTACATTTTATTGTAATGATAATTTTCACTGGATTTGAGTCACTTTTTGGAAAACTGGCTTGAATCGATTAGATATTAACGGTTATTTCAGCACTATTTTTTAGCTCATTTTGGTTCATAGTGTTTGTAAACATTGAATGGAAACGATTGGCTATTACTAGAATCATATTCAGCCCACATGTTAGCTATGATTGTAAACAGCCTTTTTTATTATATACTTTCAGCATGAGAATTTGATTCTTAGATGGGGCTGTTTGGGCTACTTGATAAATGTCATTTTTTTAATTGCGCTGTTCAAATTAGCAAATCACGTAGCCCGTCATGTAAGCCACCATGTGATCTAAAATTGAGGCTTAAAACAGCCATTTTCTACTAGATCTAGTCAGTCGTATTCCTACACCTTGAGGGTAAAAGGTGTTTATATTGTTGATGCCGGCTTGTTCTGTAGTTCATCTATTTTTTGGAATTTAATAATTCATTCTCTAGAAAACTACAGAAGTGCTTCATATTTATAAAAGTCCTAGGAGAAAGGTATTCAGTGGAAATTTATTCTGGAGTTCTAAATGGAAACATTATAAACTGTGATTCAATCGAGGAATTGTTGCCATTAGCACAATGACCTCATCTGATGCCATCGCCTTCCATATTGGAATTTCATTGAGATTCAAACCTGGATTCAATTAGGACTGTTTAGTGATAGGACTTATATTTTTCAATTTTAGGATTAATTTTTGGATTATATTCACAAATCATAAGTCCTATTTCCTATTCTTTTTTTTACATTGTTTTCAAGGGAAATAAATCATTTTTGTTAAATTTACAAAACTTGTTGGCTTCACTCTTTTCTTTTGTTACCTTTGTACGAGCCTGCACGTAACACCATAATGCATGTAATTCCATTGAAAAATTGCACACAGATTTAAAATATTCAATAATTTTGTCACTGATCATTGTGTCTGAATTCAACATTTAGTATATAGCGTGAACAGAGTATTAATACCGTTTACTTACCGTCTGATATCGTACTGCCGTGGCATGCAGTTAATCCATAATACATGTAATTCCATTGCAAAAATTGCATACGTATTTAAAGTATTCAATAATTTTGTCTCAGATCATTATGTGTCTGAATTCAATGGGAAAAATTAACAGCAAAATTAGGTTAAGAAAGACGAAGCATGTGTACGGTTCATTACGTTCCAGGGTATATGAACGGTGTCTGCACAAATTTCATACAGTTAATATTTTCTCAAATGCATTTCCGTGTACCTTTATCCATTGTAAATTCCCAATAATTAACACTTGTACGCCTATTCATTTGAATGACTGCAGCAAGAATAATTAACAATCAACACATGCTTGTTTGTTGGTTGTCCTTCTTTAGTTGATCGAGGCCATACAAATTCACTTGGGCAGAGAACGACTTGCGTTTGTGTACTTGCTTTTCCATAAAGGTAAAATATTTTTATAAAAAAAGCAAACACCATACACATGTAAAACCCGAGAACTAAGTGCAGTGGGCCTGCAATGCTCATGAGTCACTTTTGTAAAGTTTTTTAAGCTGAACGCAAGTACAATTTCATACCCTTTCAATTTCCAGCTAATAAAGCGGACATTGCATCTAATAACACTGCCAAGCCCAGCAAACATGTTGTCAGCTTTCATTTTTTGATGTTTATTAAATTGTGAGAATCTTTTATCAACAACCGCATTGTCTACTGCTTGGTTGTGTATGCAATTAAAGAAAAAACATATGTCAGCTATTGTTTGGGCAATGATTGTATACAGAAGTAATTGAAGATAATCACAAAGACGACTTGCTGGCTTTACTCATGGATCAGTAATAAGTAACATTTCCGATAATGTTTATTTTTGCATAACACTTCAAGAACCTGGTGAAATTGTTAAATTTCAGAAGCAACGCCACGATCATATTATATTCAAATTCATATGCAAACTCTTCCCCAAAATGATAATAAATGTTTTACACACGATTTCTCGTACATTAAAAAAATATTTTTCTGGGTATGAGAATAATACACGTACATGTATTTAAAATTTCAGGAACCATGCCACAATTGTATTATATTCAAATTCATACGCGATCTCTTCCCCTAAATGATAATAAATTTTTTTATACACTATTTCATGTACTTTGAAAAAAAAATTATTTTTTTATGTGCAAATGAATATATGAAATTTCGGGAGCCACGCCACGACACAACCGTGTTATATCCGAATTTGCATTATCGTGGGGCACATTATAGAGGGGTCACGCTGTACAATGAATTCACTTGCGACGATGAAGGCTTTATCACAAACTAAATGTTAGTTTTTTTAAATAAAAGGAATCTTGCTTGATTGTGAATCTGAATCAGTAACTAGTCTGGTTCCCTGCTTAGTATGCTGCTTGAGTTACATTCCACAAGAGAAGAGAGCAAAGCAGGGAACATAAGGATCAGGGAACCAGACTACTCAAAAATGACACAAAGCACAATATGCAATACACAAAGTTTTTTCGTGTACATGTGAAGGTTGTTGAAACCAGTTGGAATAATGTTAGTGATCTCTCAGCAGTTGGACATCTTGAAAATAAACATCATTTTTACATAAAGACGTATAACTTCATTAGAAAAAATGCTTTATTGACAATTATTCCCAATGCGATTTTAAAATGAATACTCAGCCATTAAACAGACCAGCTGGCTACCCCCCTGTGGTTTTCTCTATGTCAAAAGAGGCTGGTATCATTTCATATTGTTATGGAGGTCCATCAATAACTCACACCCTCACTTACAGTGCGGTCTATGTTTTTGAATCCCGTTGTGTGTGAGTTATTGAGGGAGAGGTATATATACACACACACACACACACACAAAGTTGGCCAACATGGGGCAGCTAACTCTGGTTCATTTTTACCCATATTCACTGGAATTTTGAAAACAACTGGCTGGATATAAAATGGTTTAGAACATGACGTGGTCAGGTTCTATGTACCCCTAAGATCGTGTTATAGCAGGGTCACACTGTACTTGGAACAAGTCTTGGAGGGGACTGATGCTCTACTAGTCAAAAGGAACTTCCAGGAATCCAAGATAAAACCATTTCTTCCTTTTACCTGTTGAATGTTGAAACCATCTGTAATATTCTTGAGCAATAACAATAGCTGCTGTAGTGGCCATACTTACATAAAATTGGTGCCATTTTTATTTAGGACCAACCAAACATCATTAGAAGTCTTATGGTGCAAACCCCCTGTTGATAGAACCATCCAACTAGTAGGATTAGAAAACACCATAAGAAGTCTTTTGGTGAAAACTCCATGGCAATATGACCATCCATCTGAGTAGTAATAACAAGATTTTCAAGATGGTTGCCATAATGGATGTCAGACTGGCACCATTTTCATCTAGAATCAACTGGACATCATAATAAGTTTTCTGGTGAAAACCATATTATTATTTTATATGGCCATTCATTCAGAAGGAGTAGTGATAAGGTGGCGCTCTACAGTTTCGTATTTTGCATAGGGTTAGAATTTTCAAGAAAAAGAAGTTCCCTGGGTTTCCTCACTGGTTATACTGGCTATTTAAAAAAGACCTTGTATATCTTAGGTATTGTTCAAAGAACCTTTAATTCCCTTTATTTTGGTGTATTATTGATGGGTGTGATATGGGTTATAGAGTATACAGCTTGGCCTTACTCCAGATGTGCACCTTTCAAAAAAGTGCTAGCTCCACTTGGTCATTTTCACTTCCTGAACTTCAGAGGTAAATTGTAAAACAAAAAGAGCCAATAACTTTTTTTTACATTTTATATATTTGGTAATTCATTCATTGTACTTTCTGAAGCTGGTATTGTCTAGTCTGGCAAAATTCATTTTCCCTATTTTAATAGCTGCTAAGGATTGTGTACTTTAGACAAATTCAGGCTGATTTTTGGAGCACAAGGGAGCAGTCATTTTAGTCAGCAGTGTGCTAAGATCATTTACTATTTCCAAAAGTACAATATCCAAAGAAATATCAGCCACATTACATCAAAGTAGCATATAGGTATGCCAATATTCTCTCCACTGTGAATGTTTTATATGCAAACAACTTCACCTTACATTCATCACTCTCTCAAAAGTACATAATAACTGCTGAGAGCCCCCTAACATGATTTTCGAGCTCCTGCTGCTGTGGTGGCCATATAAGATATCCATGTGATGCCATTTTCATTTAGGACCAAATAAACTTTGGGATGAATGTGTGTATAAAGTTTTATGGCATATCCTCTAAGTAGTTTAGGAGAAGAGGCAATAACTACATTGTACTAATGGATGGATGGATGACAAATGGAAGATGGACAACTGGACATCCAATAAGCTCTATTGGTAGATCATTAGTAGAGCTAGAAGTATAGTCTGTGTAACACCTGTAGCCACAATGCATAACCAGATTTGTTAATGTGAAGTGCAAGTGCCCAAAGCTGGATGGACTAGAGGGTTCACTTCTGAAACTAGAAGTTATGAGATCAATCGTACAAGATAACCTTAATTTTTCAAAGATCTTATTGACAGGCATTTGTCTTTACAATCCAGAAGATGAAATGAAGGATAACAAACACCTTTTCAATTATGTATCCCTGATCGTTACTCCTGTGGCATTTATTCCTTACCTTCTGCCCTTTTTTCATAGGGGCTGCATATAAAGCTGATGAATCATGTGGGACTGATTGAGACTCTACACCCGAGAAACTCTGACCTGTAGAAAATAAAGGACTCCATAAGTATATACTAGATGTACTTTCAGTCACAGACATGCATATCCCTGCCATGCAGAAATAAGATCAGACAAAAGTGATCATGTTGTTCCCATTTCTAATTAGAATTTATGTTCAAAATTTATTATCTTTACATCCTGATCTGGAATCTTTATAAAAATGTTTACTTTTAATTGGACTATATAGGCAATATTGTGCTGACATGCCATTAGATCTACCGACAGAACTAACCTAAATACATAGCCACCCATACTTACCTATTCACATACCTATCTACTGTGTCAGGGCAATAAAGATAAAACCATAAAAAGAACACAATTTTATACAATATTAAAGTACAAATACTATAATGAGTTGATAAAAACCTGATGTGAATGTCATTTTTGTATTATTTCTTTTAATATTGCTCAACTGGCTAACATAACTGAACAGTTCACTGTTTCAGCATGCAGGCTTATATAGTAATGTGAGAATATTCTTATGTTAACTGTATCTCATAAACTTTATATCATGTTGATATATTTTTCTATATATCAAAATAATTCTTTCTAAAGATGAAGGCATAATTATTATGCACAGTCTCTTGCTTATAATAGAATTTATCCATTATGTTGATGATATTAAACCCAACAGATCATATTATGGCTTTAAAAGTGGTATGAAGCCAAGTCAATCAAATGCAAGATCAACAAATTAATATGTATTGATTCACTCAGTAATGAAACTGCCCAAGATCCTTATGACAGAAGCATATATTCAAAAAATGTGATCAAAATCAGATGACAAATATGGCTTCCAGGGTGATAACAAGCTCAGCCAATCAGATGCATGATAACATCACTAATGTGTGTAGATCTTCTTCATTGTCAATCCCATCCAAGATCTAGACAAGGGGTAGCCAACTAGACAACCTTTGGGAGCTGCAATATTGGAAAGAGCCATCCATATATTTTTGCAAACATCTAGAAAATGTAAATATGAAGATGAGAATAGAGGATTTAAGACAGTAAGGGAAGAGGAGTTTGTTTTTGTGGAGAGTAATGGTAATATAAACTAATCTTTTTTTGAACATTATTTAGTGCTATTCAGCAAATTTTGACATGAATAAAATTTTTTTAAAAATCCAATTGTTTTAGGTACTTCATAAGAGATGCATCACAGGCTTGCATGAACTGCATGTGGCTCATGAGCTGCGCTATGGCCACCCCTGATCCAGATGATATAAGCTAAGATTTCAAGTCTGATCAAAATCAGATCAGATATATGACTTCCAGAGTGCTAGCAAGCTCAGTCAATCAGATGCAAGGCCAATTCATTAATATGTATGCATCTCACTCAACAAGAGCTTGATGATATAAGCATATCTACCAAATTTGATTAAATCTGGATCATAAACAAGGTCTCACATGGCAATAAGCTTTAGCCAATCAGTTGCAAAATCACTTCATTAATATGTGTGGATCTCATTACTGAGCCCATCCAAGATCTTCACAATATAAACATATATTCTAAGTTTGGTCAAAAATCTCGCTTCCATAGTGGTAATAATATCAGCAAATCAGCTGCAAGATTACATCATTAATATGCATGGCTCTTGCCCATTATTGTACCTATCCGAGATCACGATGATATAAGCTTATATTTCAAGTCTGCATAAAATCTGATAAAAAAATGCAAGGTGACCTAGTTAGTATGATGAAAAAACTTGTCTGAGATGTTAATGAGATAAGCATATATTCCAAATTCATCAAAACCAGAAATAAGGCATCTAGAATGGCAATAAGCTTAACGAATATGTGTGGAATTCACTCATTATCCAATGCATCCAAGATTATTTGATATAAACTCACATTGCAAATTTGATCAAAATCAGATAAAAAAAATATGGCTTTCAGAGGATTAACCAGCTCAGCCAATCAGATGCAAGACCACCTCATTAGTATGCATGGTTCTTGCTCATTGTTGAACTTGTCCAAGATCTTGATGATATATTATTATCAAAATCAGATCAGAAATACAACCTTCAGAATGGTAACAAGTTGTTAAACTAATCTGATGCAAGATCACCTAATTAATATGCTTGGCTTTTGCTTATTATAGATTTCCTCAGAGATCTTAATGATATAATCGTATATTCCAATTTGATCAAAATCAGAAATATGGCCTACAGAGTGGTAATGAGGTTAGCCAACCAGGTGCAATATTACCTCATTAATAATGATGGATCTTGCTAATTACTGAAACTGTCAAAGACTTTAATGATACAAACCCATATTCCAAGTCTGATTTAAATTGGATCAGAAATATGGACTCCAGAGAGGTAACAAGCACCTGTTATACTTCATGGATGTACAGCCATACCATATTTAGCTTTCTTGGTCTTGTGGCCTGGTGAGTTAAAAATCTTTGTTTTTAAAATCTGCTTTAGGAACCATGTATCATTGTCCACCCCTAGAAGTCTGATTATTACTGTGTGAAAGTCACAGGCTTTAATCAACACCAGAGACATAACCCATAGTACAAGCATAATTTATGCATCAATAATTACCTTTGATTAGCCACTGCAGATGAGGGCCCACAAGAAAAACATGCAATATACAGTTCACTATCTAATTTATATACTCACTCACATGTACAAAAAAAGAATTAACCTGCTGAGGGCTGCCTATCACAATGTACAGTCAATAATATTCAGGACCAGTTGTACTAATGAGATTTTGCCATACAATCCTTCAAGATCAAAAAAGGAACAATAATTTAAGTTGCAAAAGTAATTTGCCTATATGCTCATCTTCAGGTCACAATCATAATATTTAGAAAATTTCATGACAATACATTAAAAATTGTGGAACTAGCTGCACTGAAGAGTGCCAGACAGCAGGATGGATGGAAAGACAACAGGATTACTATTTACCACTACAGAGTCAGGGTTGTAAAACTAAAGCTTCATTGTACATCGACAACAACCACAAATCTAGAATACGGTTTTAAAAAATTCCCCAACCCATATATGAGAAGTGATAATGAATTAAATCCCAGAAATAAATTTAATTAAATTTAAAATATTTTCTGACAACTGTTCCTTAAAAATGGGCCAGAGGGAAAAAGTAAAACCTTACTGAACATCTGCACCAACCATATCTCTAGTCAACAAAGTGTCAATAAAATCCTTCAAGTGGTTTGGGAGGAGAAACAATGATGAACTAAGTTCTCATAAATAACCACATTTTTGACAATCATTCAAAAATTTCTGATCAAATGGGACCAAGAAAAAAGTACAACTTCATTTTACATCTGTACCAACAATATATCTAGTCTACAAAGCTTCATTAAAATCATCCAATCTGTGTGGGAGGTGCTGAATGACATGTTCTGTCATGGATTGACAGACATACCAAATGACGGGAAAGATGGTTGAACTGGTACACAGGAATAATGCCATTATCTCCACTCTTTACAAAAGTGCAGGGAAAATAAAAGAGGCACATAATGAATAAGAGTGAAGAGACTGGCACTTGACTGGTTAAATAGGGTTCCATGAAATCCACTGTAAATGCTTATTGCTGAAACCATCTCGCAGACACACTGCATGCAGTATTGGCACCATCTTTATTTAGGGTTTGGGTGCAAGCCCATGTCACTATATGATCATTCATTTATAGGTGGAACTGCAATAATGATTTCAAGATGGCAGTCATTGAAAGGTCAGAGGTCATTTAGGACCAACTAGATATATTTTGGTGAAAATTTGTCAATATGACTTTATTCAGAAGTAGAAATAACAAACTTTTCAAGATGTCTGCCATGGTGCTCATACTGGGTGTCAGATCAGCATCATTTTAATTTTTGAAGCAACTAGACACCATCAGTGTTCTGGTGATAACCCCATTACCATATGACTTTACGTTTAGAAGGAGTAGCGATACAAAAATCTTCAGCCATAATGGATGTCAGATTGGTACAGTTTACATTTAGGACCACAAGACATCAAAGTAAGTCTTTTGATGAAAACCCAATGTCAATATGACCATTCATATAGGAGTAGCAAAGGCTAGATTTTAAAAAGGACAACCATGGTGACCACATGAAAGGTCAGGTGACATCATTTTCATTCAGGACTACCTAAACATCATAAAAAGTCTCTTAGTGAAAATCCATAAAGTCAATTTGACCAGCCATTCATGAGAAGTAGAGGTAACAAGATTTTCAGGATGGTCACCATCATATTTATTGTCAAGTTGGCACATTTTTAATTCATGACCAACTAGATTTCACGAGAGGTCTTTCAGTGAAATTTCCAGGTCAATAAGATGATCTGTTCAGGAAAAGTATCAATAACAAAATTCTCAAGGTGACCACCACATCAGCCATATTAAATGCCGAATTGACACTGTTTTCATTTAAAACCAACTAAACATGATAAGAAGTCTTGCAGCGAAAACCCGACATCAATATGGCAATCTCTTCAGAAGGAGTAGCAAAACATGATTTTCAAAATGACCACCATGACAGACAATGGTAGTAGTGATAATAAGATTTTCAAAGCAGTTGCCAAACTGGCTGTCTGAAGGGAACCACTTCTATATCATTAAAAGAAAACTTTTCACTTACCTAATAAAGATGAAATATTACTTATTATTATATAATAGTCTCTTATCCCATAGCCTTAACATGCAGTATATATTTACTTATAAGTCAAGTCCAACTGCAGACTGCATATCTGCCATCGTACAATGCACTGGCAGAACTGGGTCTACACAGTTTGTTTGGAGTAATTAAAAGAATAAACAACAAAAACCTCACCAAAAGATAATGGTCTATGTTGTTTGCAATTGGACTTAACTTTTAAGTGATATACATTAGGAGGTAACTGAGCAATATTTTCCCATATACATCTTCAGTATGTGACAAATGTGATTAATAAGGATGCACATTATAATATCATGAAATTATTTACACCTAGACATCCAACTTGCCTGAAAAATGCGTGCACATTATGAATTATGCCAAGAACAGAACAAAAACCAATTTTGTCAAGTTAAATGTTTTCTTTGATAATACGTACCTGATCATAATACCTTAGGCAAACTATTACTTTGCAAATCAAACACACCAAGATTAAAACGTTTTAGCTTAAAAAAAAGCTAAAAGTTATCTGCACATCCAGTGGCAGTTAGAGTGATCTCCCCTCTATGCTGGGATTAGTACAAAATCCCGTGGAATCATCAATTGCTACTGGAACAGAAGGCATGCAGTCTACATGAATGTAACTGCAGGGAGGCAAGGATGGTGTCTGTGAATTATGATCTGGTAAGTATTATTAAAGAAACATATTTTACTAGAAAAGATTGATTTCTTCAAATACGATCATAATACATTAGGAAAATCGGTATGAGACAGAATGAAATACATCCCCTTTACCCCAGAGAGACCATCTCCAGTCCCCTAAGGTATGTGAGACAGCTTCTAGATAACCTGATTAGAAACTATTCTCTACATATTGGTGAGCAGCTTCAAATGGAAAAATTCTCACTTCCTGCAAATCCAAAGGAAGTTGTGAAGCTGTGCCTTTTATAAAGCTGTTGAATAACCCGGGATGGTAACCTTTTTTTGTACCATGGCTATTGGTCCACCAGACTGAGTTGAACCTTGTAGGATGAATGATCTCTAAGACTGATGAAAAGTAGTCGGATCTATATCCCATAGCATGGATAATAACAATAGTTTTGCCCATATGCAATGTTGTGGTGACTGTCCTAACTTTGTGAGCCAAGATGAGAATGAAATTCATTGGTGTGGGTTTATTTCCAATAAGTGGAATGAATAATCCACTTTATCCAGGATGAAAGTGTCTGTTGATATATCTCCTTTCCTACTGTGAGGGCAAGAAAAGGCATGATCTCCCTGAATGCAGTGGCTCAGTCTACCTTAAGTACCCCTTCAGAGCTACATTGTAGATGACTTTGAGATCAAATGATCACAGCACACAGGAATTATTACCAAAAGTTGGTTAGCCATAAACAGTAGCCTCTTCCTGATAATGAAAGCTGGGGCCATCATGAGCGATACTGACCCATGATGTCGGGACTGCATTCAGAAAGGTCCACCAACAGGACACGTATTCAATGATTCTGCCTGCCATTCACTTGCTGTGAGGAGGTAGGACTTATATGATAGGTGAACCAATGAAGTTCTCAAGAGTAGTTCAAATGATGTCTGGTTCAGCAAAATTAATACCCATGATAGATTCAACTTGGGCATGGATTCAACATCATTAGACATGTGTAATTTATATAGATAGAAGATAGGATAGGTCTTTGGTTTGTCCGTTATCCTCTTTCCATGATAATACAAAGTACCAGTGACTGTGGAATGGTAGGCTTTAATTGTGGTTGATGCTAACTTTTTCTCATTAAATAGCCATGCTTCCCATGCTTAACCAGTGAGGTATGGATGCCTGCAGTGGTATACAGTGTTCTTGTGCACACCACTGTGAGAAAATATTCCATCACCTTTGTACACCTTTATGGTGGAGGGGCCATTTCACTTGAGGGATTATCCACTACTTGTGAAGAGTCTATGCCCTACTGTGATCTGTAATAAGGGGGAATGAAAGTTATGTTATTTCAGATAGGAAGGCTATCGTTGAGAGAAACACTGGCAAAAATGATCGCCCTCCATCTGCCTCTTTTCCACTTTAGTTTGGAAGAAATGTGGTCTTTGGCCGTTCTAAATTTGGTAGGACTGCTTCCCAGTGGCCTGTGCTTTAGGGACATCCCTGTGACTCTCTACTGATTGCCTTGCAAATCCCTCCACTGAAGCTGAGATTGAGGGATGGAAAGAATGTATCCTTGGTGGCTTCTTGCAAATTCCATCAACCTGATCATTAAAGAGGGAAACAGATGATTAGGATGCGAGCTTAGCTTCGCCTATAAAGGTCTTTAAGAAAGGTGGAGATTGAGAGCATTGCATCTCATTCTACCAGTTGTAAGTTCATAGCTGCTATTACATCCATGGACACAGTATGATGAGATTCTATGTTTACAAAGTGGAGCATTCTATAAACAGGCTCCCACACATGTCCAGTGAGATTTGGGATGAGAGAAGGTAAGTGGTGTTCCCATATTGAAAGATCGCTGAAGATACTAGATGCAATGTCGATCCCACAGTTATGATACTATGAATCAACTGATGGGTATTGAAATGTAAAATTTGTGTGGGGTTTGTAGAACCAATGACAACAATTTGAGGGAAGACACATGTAAGGAAAAACATCTGTAAATGCCTGGGACTTGACAATGTAAGTAGCCCAAAATGTCGGTAACTTCATCAGATTGTGGCAGCAATTGAAAGTTGATTATTTCATAGCTGATGATCAGCTGATGTCATAACTGTAGACCAGGCAGGTGTACAGAATTCCAATGGGAATTGGTAGAAAACATCTTCAGTTCAAGTATGTACGGCTGAGTTTTGATACATCACAGTAAGATTTAATAATAATGAGAACACTTAAGAGCCAGCTTTTTGTTGTTTTTGGATTAAGGTAGAGAAGCCCACATTTCTTGTGCTACCTGCAAAGTAGTTGGAAGAGAATGTCAAGAATGGCTCATCACACTTGCAGTACATTATAAGCTAGACCCTGTTATTTCCAAGATGTCACAAAGTAGAGTCTCCTTTTGGGTGGCAAAGACCGGAGGTCTGTCAGTCTGGTCTCACCCAGGGTCTAAATCTGTAAGACAAAATAAATCAGACAAAATATACATTTAGTGTAGCATGCATCCTGCTTTATGAACTTAGGAGTGTCTGTGCTGAGTTATACATTATGATAAATACATGTAAAAGGGTACACATGGCTTATACAGGTCGAGAATTATAGTGTCACTATTAATACTTTTGAATTTGACACTAAACAATCAATTCTAGTAACAAGTTACCTGAAGGGAAGTCAATTTCTGACTTCCTATACAGTAAAATCATTAATGTGTCACTTATAGTAACTACATGTATTAAGTGAATACTATGAGTAAACCATGCATAGAAAACTTACATGTACATGTCAGACCATGGTGGAAGCTATACAGTAATATAAATGAGTTTTCTATAGTACACACAAAACCTGCACATAAACAAGTCACTGAAGTATCATTATTTATACTTAGAAAGTAGACACTACAACATACATTGTGAAACAATGTTACCCATAAGAAAGGCCCAATGACATTCTATACAGTGATATTCTACTCAGGTAAAATCAGTAAAACATCACCTGTACATATCTGGATATGGCAGAAAGTTTACAACAATATTTAACGAGCTTTCTATATCACACACTAGACCTGCACTTATTAATATGGTTAAAGCAATGTAAGGGGACACCACCTCAAGCAGTGCAAGTGTGTACCAAAGGCACATGTGTGTGAAGACGGCAAAGTGATAACATTATAAAGTCAGAAACTTTGGTGTTGATGATAGAAAGAACAGAAAAGTTGGAAATGTAGGAGAGTATACATCCCTTCAAAAGTGAAACTCATCCAACTTGTTTTAAGGTAAGAAAACTTCCAAACTGCTTGTATGGATTTTGTGAGGCCTGTCTGTCTGTAGAGAGCATGCTACTCATCATGAGTGGAACAGAGTGATGATGTATTCCATAATCTTGATAAAAGCACAAGGGCTGATGTTGAGGCCAAAGATAGAAGTTTGAACTGATAAATTGTGTCGTGGTAAGCAAAAACGGAGAAAATGTTCATGACATGGGGTGCATAGGGATGTGAAAATATGCGTCTGTTAGATGGCATACTCATCACATTGAATGGAGAGGTGGATTGGTCTTGCCATCTCCATCTTGAATTGGTTGAGGTGATTCCAGTCAACTTGCTGTTTGCTTTCCAAAAAAGAAACAGATTAGAATAAAACCCTGGAGATTGTGGTCTTAGCGCAAGCTCCACTGTCCTTTGATGAGTGACCGTATCTCCTGTTGTAGGAAGGCATCCTTCACCTTATTTGATGGTGCATCCATGGAGGGGAGAGCTGGAGAAGGGATGGGATTGTTGAACAAAACCTGCAGCTCCTCTCAATGACCTGGATAAATATGTCTTCCCATTCTGAGGGAACAGAGAGATCCAGTGGTTTCTTATCGACTCTGTATGATTGATTCATAGGAATCAATATTGGTGCAAATGTGACTAAGAAGATCCCCTGTGCTTAACATCCCTTCATAATGGCGGGGGAAGAGTGGTTCCAAATGCCCATGTGGGTTAATCTGCAAGGTTCACTTCCTGACCTGCCTGCTTCCAAATTTCTCTATTCTTCCTCCAAAGCAATGGTGACCCAAACAGGCTTGTCTGGAAAGGGAGGGTATGACAAGGTTTGAGAGCATGGATCACAAACATGCGACATGTTGTATCCAGAGGAAACTGGTCAAACTCATCCAAGTATTGGCCATGGTATGGTGCACAGCCCAGGTCAATGACCCCAGGAATCCTGGCCACTGCCTCCCAAGTGTGGCTATTGCCGGGTATCTCTGTTGAGTCTGATATAAGTCAATGAGGCCAAATCCATCAACGATGAAGGTGCAATGACATCCTGAACTAGTTCTGATGGGCATGGAGCACATTTGTCCACCTTATAAAACAGATGAGCAAAAATATGAATAGCTAATATATTCTTGTCAAGTGCTAGGCAATCAGTACTTAAAGCGTCTGTTGCTGTAAGTCAGTCTCTTCCTCCTCATCAAGATCTGATTCTTTCGAGTAGTAGTAGGGGGTTGAGGGCATTCTGAAGTAGCCAACACCATATAAATGTCCTGGATGGCGGATTGAAAGCTAAACTTCAGTCTGTTCCATATTTGGGTCTGAGTAAGATGTGAAGAATGGTGGATTTGAAGGAGTACGGGATGGTTAGATGGATAGATCTGTCACTAAGATCCCAGTAAACCACAGCTGGCTGGACTGATTCAGTGAAAAGGTCCCCATGTTGGAACACATCTGTTTCTGAGTGATTTTCATTCAGTCAGATGCTTAGGTGTATAAACGACATTGGTTCTGAATCACTATATCAAACTTCTGCCAAGGTGGGTTCAACAAAACCTGAATTACGTGAGTTTGATAGTTTCTTCTTTTAATAAGGCAATAAGGAAAACTGCATCTTTATATATAAAGATTTCAACAAAAGACATTTCAAACAATCTTAACCTGAAAGAAATTCTCCAATTTTAAAAAAAATTAGCTGCTGGCTATACTGAGCAGATTAATGTTAAGTTCTCAAATTTTAAATATAAAGAAATGCAAAAACAAATTTAAAAAGATGAAGACTGGTCTAAATTCAAAAGGCAAGGGACAGCAATCTGTATGGTTAACTATCACAGAAAACTAAAAATAACTGGTTGGTTAATAAACTTTCCATATAACTAGTCCAATTATCGGATAGAAAAAGAACAAAGAGACTAATTTGAGACTGCTTTCCATGTATCCTCTTTGCTTGGCTAGAACATCAATTTTGGAATAATCCCTCCTTAAAAATTTTACCTGGTACATGAACAGGCAAGCATAATGCTGTGTGCATCTTCTATGAACAGGCAAGGATAATGCTGTGTGCATCTTCTCCATATAGCACAGTGTTGGCATAGTAACTTTTATACCATAAAATTGCTGTAAGATGAGGAAAAGGGAGTACAGACAAAGTTGCATAACAGAGCTAAGAAACTTGTATCTAATGTTAAAAAAAGTAAGGTCTCACCACCTGCCTATTCAAATTAGGATATTAAAAGCAGCTGTCTGAAGTAGTATAAGTCAAGGGTACCTGAATATGTGCAAGCAGGACAGGTATGACCATCAAAATTGTTTTTCAAATGAATCATATGCCAACAAATTGAGGTACTATTCATTTTATAAAATTTCTCATTTCTATTAAAGGAGCTGCCCTGAACAAGAAAATGTCCTGAAGCTCTATGTAGTAATAATAGTAATAAAGAATTTCCAGTCCACATAAATTTCATTTAGGGAAGACGCACCAGTTTCCTTTGATCTGATGATCTGCTCAGTATTTGACTCCATGCCAGGATGAGGTGCAGGTAATCGATCAGATATGCTCTGTCGTTTTCCTCGTGCAGCCAGCATCTCCACTGAGGCATATCTGTAAAAACATTGATGGTATTAAATTGTTGGAGAATCTATGATAACAATTAATATAATTTGAATCAAAATAATTGGATGTCATTAATTTTAAATTAACAGTTTTGAAAGCAAACTTTCAGTGACCTCACAAAATAATAACTGGAAAAGTTTTATCAATAATTGTTGAACTATTGTTCTAAATTTCTCTCATTAAAATTTGTGTTAAAAAGTGATGTTTTGAACAGATTAACCTTTCTTACATAATTATTTCACCTTGCCACTGCTAGATGGCTACCTACATAATTGATGTTTTTTCAGATTAAGCTTATGCAAAACATCATATGAGGATGAGCTGTGATAAAACTTATAATAATGTGATCAGTTAAATATTCTCAGTGAAACAACTAACGATAAAATTTCCTCTCTCCATCAAATCCATTCCCCAATGACATTGATGTTAGAAGAACTGGTAATATGAGGAATGATATAAATGCAAAAGTATCCAATCTCCGACATGGTTACCCTTCTAAAGACATGACTGGAATCCCTACATGAGGGATAAAACCATTCATCTAATATAAAGGCAGCACAACTGAAAGTCGTGTGATGTCTATGCACTGGGAATGAAAAAGGTAAGGTGTTTTCTTATTAAAAAGCCCCAGAAGATTCCAGGAAAGCTACAAACCCATGCCCGTGAAGAGGCTGTACTGTCTTTAACAAGGTCTGGTTATCAATAGGGCTGCAGCCACTGGCCCCTCCAGATTCAGTTTCTTTCTCTCCAATGCTATATCTCAAAGATAGAAGCTTGAAAAGGACATGCCAGTTTACCACTTCAATGTCTTGGATTGAGATGTTACAGTCAAACATAGGCTCACAGAGATCACTTGAATCTCATGAGCTAAAATCTTGATTTTGGTTCAATCTGTAAAAAATATTAGAGTATGCTGAGCAGACAACTCACCTAAGCCAAGACACCAAGGCTTGGGAGTTATATCGTGCTTCCTGGCCTATACCAGATGAAAGAGATATTGTTGGGCCTCAATATGTTTTCTGTTTATTTCAAGTAGTACCTGAGTGCATGGACCTGGTCTTGATCAGCAACCTCTCTTGATGAAAATGAGTTAATAATCACCTTCTGACTACCTATGGAAGTCCACCTGTTCTTGACTAGCAAGCCTGGTTTCATCATTATGATGACTGAACAATCTGATTGGAAATGGAGAGAGTTTGGGTCTACTGACAGGGCAGGAGTTGAGGTTTGTATGGCAACATTGTATTTTCCCTTACACCCTCCAATAAATATGTACCACTTTTCCTTGCACGCCTTCGAATTAGCATGTATGATGCTCTCCACAAATAAAAGCTGCATTCCTTTCAGTGCAAGGCTCTCCTGACAGGTGTCAGGAGTGATGGCAGAAATCTGTCTGTACAGTGATAAAATCTGCTACCGGTATTTGGGATGCTTGAAAAAGATGGATGTCATGGTGATTTTCCTAGGCTCACCTATTACTAGGCTGAGTAGATCATTCACCTAAGATTTGTCACATCTGAGAATGGTTATCAGAACCACATTCCAAGCCTTACTCATTATCATCTGGATTATTCCTTGTATTAAACAAACTGGAGACAAGGTGTAGCTTTATAACCCATTCCAACTGACTGACAGAGCATCAAAAGCCCAGGCCTCTCGGTACAAAAATAGAGGTAATGGCAAAGGGATATATCTTCCAATGCTCCAAAGAGTGTTAATGAAAGGTTGACAGGTGAAGGGACAGCTCGGTAACAAGTTGGTCAGTGTACAAAGCATGCCAGAAATGTGTCAGGCATGGACAATAATTTTCTATTGAGAGCTCCATGACAGAAAGTCCCAGACCAGGACACGGAGATTGGGTGATCGACACCCCCTCCCCTTCCACTTGAGGAGGTACATCTCTAAAATTGATTTGTCAGACATTACAAGCTGATCCTTCCAGGCATGAAAGGCATTGATTATGGCCAACATTTTCAGAATGATTATGTCAAGGGCCCTCTCATCCAGCCTCCAAATGTCACTGACTGTGGTGAAGCCAAGCAACAGATGGGCCCCCAACTGTATGAACTGGCATTCATACAGAATTACAGTCCCTGGTTGAAGGTTTCATTTAGAGATATTCTGCTGTAAGCCATTCTTTTTTCTGCCACTGATGCATCAACTGTTTCATCTTGGTTGAGATTACAATCAGATGACCTGAGCAGCCAGAAAAGGGGTACCACTAGGCAGTGGTGGAAGAAGTGTCATCATCCTTCAGCATTTTGTGGAATCTATCCAAAGGATATACCATCAAAATCAGACTCACTGACGTGAAGTGGTGGAGCATGACTTGTCAAATGATCAATCACTGGTTGCTAAGAGTTATGGCTAGTTGATTGAACTGGCTGGTCAGAAACTGGGCATGGCAGCAAAGACAACTAGAATGGCTGGTGATAGAAGTCAGTGAAGATGGATTCAAACACGATGCACCTGGACTTACTCTGGCCCTGATCAGTTATACTGAAAGGACTTATGGTATACATCATACCCTCCAACCATTCTGTACATACAATGCAAGATGATGATGAAGTGCAAATAGTGCAAGCAAGTGTACTCAGTGACCCTGAACATCTTCAACTGTGCATACATAGTCAATGACTTTAAGTACGCTTAAATATTAAACTTTATTAAACTTTAAACTCATTTTTTTTCTCTGTTAACTTTACATTGTCAGAATCGTGCAATATTTTCCGATATTGCACTCGCGCAATCAATTCAAATTGCATTCACGTGAATAAAAGTACTACTTTCTATTGTAAACAAACAATTTGTTTCTGAATGAACTAAAGCAGATGTTTTGTGGACTGCCACATACCAGCTGCTTTGACACATTCCACGTTAACTTTTTTGATACAATGTTTTAGATTTAGGCTAGCTATAGACACCAGACAGGGTCCTTACAAATAAAATGCAAGTGACAAGGCATAAACTGTCTTCTTTAGCTGGTAATAAGAATGGCAAAAATATACTTAGTTTTACATCCTGAATTTCCTCAAAATGTACTTTCTTAGTTCTGCAAATCTGAATTACATGATCCATATCATGGGTTCTCAAGCTTGATTACACATTTCGAAATTGTGCTGTAATTTTGACTATATTTCAAGCGCAATTACATCCTCCTTACTGCACTCAAAATGAAATAAACATTAAATTCCATAGCATCTTTTCGATAATTGCAATTGAAAGACTTTATATTTTTCCCACATTATGATTTGTAACATTCAATTATGCTGCTTCAATCCGATGTATATTTCATGTAAAACTGGCACAGACGCTGGTGGAATCCAATGTACTTCATGCAGATAAATCCAGTCCATAATCACGAAATTTTGTCGAGTCGACAAAAATACCAAAATGTATTCATTCCAGATCAAATGGAAAAGTTGTTGCAATGCACATTCATTCACAATATGACTCCAAATTTCAATTTTAAGTAGCCCAAAATGCCATTTTCTTTCGAAACTTATGTCTAGCGTGTGACCAAGTTCAAATTTATCTGGGCGGAGTTACGTGCGTATTAATAATGTTGTTGTGTAATGATGAATCTACGCTGTGTATTGAGTTTGGAATACGGCATACATTCAGTTACTTTGTTTTTTGTAGTGTATTTTTGTTTATCTATTTAAGCCTTGGGTAGAATAAGAAAATGAGCATATAATAAAAAGGTTACTGCATTTGTATGGGAAAATATGAACTCATTTTGTAGGATGGATATACTGCACTCCCAAGGTCGTGCAGTATTTCCATCCAAAAAACTCGTTCATATTTTCCCATACAAATGCAGTAACCTATAAATACAGTGGTTCCCATATTATGACACACCCTTTCTGCAATGAAAATGTGGCCTTATAAAAGGGGTGGCCTATCAAGTGAGAAACAGAATGATTTGAAAAAATATTCTAGTAAACTATGTTTCTTAATAATAGTTACCTGATCATAATATGAACTACTACTACCTCATAAATTCAGTCCTCCCATATTTACATTTTTTAGCTACATGGCAGTTTGATAGAGTGATCTCCCCTTGATAAAGTATTAGTGCCAATTCATGTGAATGGCTGAGTTACAACTGGAGTAGAAGGCACATTCTCTATATGGGTGTAACTGCAGGAGAGACTGGGAGGGTGTATGTGTATTATATTAGGGTATGTATTATTGATGAAACATATTTTACTAGAAAAAATTAGTTTCCTCAGATACATTACCCAAATGCAATACCTTAGGAAAATAGGTAAGAGGTGGAGTGTGATATATCCCCTAGATAACCTGACTGAAAAATAGACTTCATATGTCAGGGAGATGCTTTGAAAAGGAAAATTTTCTCTCGCACAAATCCAGCAGAAGTCATGAAGCCATGTCTTTATGAAGCTGTCAAATGATTCAGGAAGGTAACGGGCTCTGGTATGGCTATACAGATCCCAACAGGTTGAATCAATCCTTTTGGGATAAAAGATCTCTGAGATAAAGCTGGAGAAAGTGGACTCTGATCTCAAGGAACAATGTCAGTTAGGGAAAACTTTGCACAAATCCAATATCTGTTGTAACTGCCCCTACCTTCGTAAGCCAAAAATGCATAGCAAATTGATTTGATCTTTGGTAGCATGATCTCAAAGTGCTATCTAAAAACTTCTTAAGTACCACTTCATCAAGTAAGCACTCATGATTGATTCCATTTTGCCTTTGGATGTGTAAATTCAAAATCTGAAAACAGATTAGATTGGTCTTTGTTTTGTCTGACATCCTCTCTTCCACAATGATGAAGCATGTCGGATATCATAGAATGGTAACCTTCAATTGTGATTAAACAAACTGTTTATCATCAAAGAGCCATAGTAGGAAGTTAGCTATTTGAGGTATTAATGTGTTCAGTGGTGCAACGTGTTTGTGTTCCATTTCTCCTTGTACACTTTCTAAGTGATGGGCCATCTTACTTAAGCAATTCTCTCCACCACTTGATGAGAGAACTGTTTGTTCTTGAGTGCTTATTTAGTATCAGCCTGACATGCAAGTTCAACAACTCTGGATTGGTATGGAATGCCAGCTATCGTGATTGCTTGAGCCAATGAGGAAGTATCTTTATTTCATGGGTATTTTCCTTGCCAGATTGATAAGGTCACTGATCCATGATTTTTCCCACTTGAATGAGGCAATCAGGATGAAGTGACACTCCGATTCTCTTGCTTTCTGTACCACATTCAGAAAGAGGTCTGTTGGAGGGTCAGCATATGTATTCAAGCTGTTCCAATTGATAGAAAGAGCATAGTCTGCCCAGGTCTTTGGATCCAGGGCTGGTGAGATAAAGGTTGGGAGTTCTACATGCCCCTTTTCACCAACAGATCAATCAATTGTCAATCAAAGCAGGTGCCTATGCGAGTGAAAACTGAGGGATGAAGCCACCATTCTACTTGTACTGAGTTGATTCTTTTGGGACATCAAGTCCACTAATACCTGAAGTCAGCCTGGAATATGACGAACTTTTGTCAATGATTTGTCTTTGAAGACATCTGCTTAAAGATTCCCAAAAGAAGAATACAAAGGTTTGGAGACACTTTCCCCCTTGCCTTCTGAGATAAGTCACCACAATGGAGTTTTTGGACAAAATAAGAATAACCTTTCCATTTAGATTTTTCTGCCACCAACAGAATGGCTTTCATCTTTAGGATACTGATTTGCAATAGATAATCCTGAGTGAGCCACTGTTCACTGGCCTCCTGGAGTAGTGGAAGGAGATGTGCTGTTGTACTCACATCCAAATAAATTGTCAACTCAAAGATTGTACCTGCCAGTGACAACCCAACATAAGCCAAATGAAGTTCCCCCATTTCCTGAGTTGGGACCTCAAATGCATTGTTTGTTCCAAAAATCAAAGTTTCAGCTGCCACTTGGACACCAGTGATGGCCTCATAAATAAAGAATTGTCAAATATAAGATTAGAAAGGCATCCAGTCTGGAAAGGGATCCAAAAATATGATGAAATTTGATTTTTTTTTTGTTGATAGATTTTGATGTATTTCA
Organism: Megalonaias nervosa; assembly: GCA_016617855.1. NCBI lineage: Eukaryota > Metazoa > Mollusca > Bivalvia > Unionida > Unionidae > Megalonaias > Megalonaias nervosa. The sequence continues at coordinate 26,114 of JAECUM010004215.1, read as the reverse complement.
ATTATTGGTTGTAATTTATGCATAATTTTTTTAAAAAACTGTATCATGTAAAGGGCTTCAGATGGCACTATGGGGTATTGCAATAGCAGCTGCAATCTTGTCCACATCTTTCAAACCTCTGAGTTATTGGGACATATATGGTCACGACAGGAAGCTCTGATATACTGAATTCACTTTGAAAAATGACAGGATTGTTACAGAACTTTTTAAATTGCAAAAATACAATATTATTCTGTCAGGTTTTAATAACCAAGGTGGTGATTTGGGGAGAGAGAAATTTTTGCAGTAATAAGATTGCATTTCCCTCAGGATGCAATCTGTATACCAAAATGTGTTATGAAATTTGGTTTCTGATCATGCAATGTTTACAATATGGGCCCAAAAACATCATATGTGGGATCCAAGAGATTAAAGGATATTACAGCACCATACAGAAGAACCAATTTTGCTCATCTGAGATGAAGCTATGGTTCATTTACTCAACATAGAGGCCCGCTAAATTGGATGTTCTAAACGCTTCCTAAGTCCCTGTATGTATATCAACCTGAGCATCTACAGGTAAGATTTGTGATTTGTGAGCACAACTGTGTCACAATCTAGTTTAAATCTTACAAAAGTTTTATATTACCAGAGTAAGACCTTCTGATCTGCTCCCCATTCTGTGTTTGCCATGACTGGTATTAAAACCAGGGCTTCTTGGCATTTGGTGCTGATGTACCTAACACTGAGTCATGAAAATCTGTTCTCACCCAAAACAGCAATAACAGAACCATCAAGCCTAAGACCAAAGAAATCTAAATACTACATTACAGGCTTTAGGCGTTCATGTTGCATGAAAATTCTTACATTTTGCTATCTTCCCCTCAAAAGTCCAAACAACATATTAGACTGATTTTCTCAAAAAACAATTACAGTGTCTTTAGTTCTAGATGGAGATTTTAGTGGCCACCATATATTTGGAGGCTGCAAAAATATCAATGAGGGGGAGAAAATAAAAGACTTCATTCCAAAACAACAATCTGTATTTATTTAACAATACATCACATACCTAAGTACATCCTGATCATCCTTAGACAGAACATCTGTGATCCATCTACTTTAAAGTACTTCTCTTGGGAAGCTGGTTACAACTTCTTCAGTAATGACTACTTTCCAACATATTCAAGAATACATCTAAATCTCAAAAAGAGACCACATTTGTAAAATGAAAAAAGGTCAATTCTAATACATTTCTGTTCCTCCACAAAAAATATTTCCACAACTGATCATTTTGAAATGAAGCTGACCCAATTTTGTCATCTACTAAGAAACTTCAGTATGTTTCTAGGGATGTGGTATCTAAAACCTCAGGAGTTGCTAAAAAGTAAGCGAACCATTGTTTAATGTTACTTCACGGATGCTGAGAGTGGAAAAAAGTCTTTAGAGATTCTGGCATGAATGCAACAAAAAGAACATTAAGTTAATACTATTCACTAAGCGAAAGTTTGTGGACCTTTAGAGAGAGAGCAAAAGAAAAAGCAATTATCTTTTCCAAATCTTGTTTATCACAAGGACTCTGAACCCCTATCACCTACCCAGGATCCTCCATTGCTTCATAATCATACAAGCTACTTTCTGGGTCACTGAAGACATCATTGTTTTCTGGAGGAGGTGGTTTCCCCACCAGGGATGAGTTAAGAACATCTTGTGACGCACCTGGAGTAAGCAGCGGCAGGGAACCAGAGGTGATGGTGGCTCGTGTCCTTGGTACTGCCATAAAGGCCACACTTGGAAGAAAAGCTGGGGTGATGGTGGACTGTAAAGAAAATACTGAAATATATATGCATATATACCATGAAAAGCAGAACTTCTTGATATAAGTCAAAATTCTGCAAAACAGAAAAATGTGGCTTGAAGAACCACTGTTGTTTTGGGGACTACCTGTCATGAAAGACTACATTTCTCATGTATCAATTAAATACTGCAACAGTGGTCCCTCACTATAAAACACATCTATAGGACACTCCAACAAATAACATAAGTGTGGTTATCAATCCCAGTTTGAGGCTGAATATAATCTTTATATTGATGCCTAGTTACCTCAGTGAAAGGCAAACTATAATATTATGGTTCCCCATTATATATAGTGAAATACCAATGTATGTATTACAATGTGGTAACCTCAAAGACCAACTGTCTTAAAAGACCACTTTTTGTATGTTGAAGGGTCACTCTCAAGCTAGGTTTCAATGTAGTGATCATTTTTCCATAAGAAACAAGCTCTACAAAAGGTCAGATAAAAAGTGAAATTGTGACATGAGCGGTATGTTATTAAAACCAAGAAAAATCTTTTGAAATCTTCCATTCATGGAAAGACATTCGTATCATCAGTTATAAGTTTTAATGTGATGGACATTTAAACTGCCTATTGCTGCACTAAAATCCACCCTACACTACCTTACAGAGAATTTAGCCAGCAATGCCAGTATAAAGATAATCTTTGTCCTCTAATTTCCCATATTGTTACAACTCTTTGGTACCGCTCCAGTAGCCAAGTGGTTAGAGCATCCTCCTCGGATGTGAGTGGCAACGGGTTCAAACCCCGGCTGAGTCATACCAAAGACTTATAAAATTGGTACTAACAGCTGCCTCGCTTGGCGCTCAGCATTAAGAAGTTAGTGTTCGGCCTGGTGTCAGGATAATGTGATTGTGTGGGACATGATGTACATGTCTGCAGCATGATGCCCCAGTACTAGACATCACTACAAACTGCCACACTGCAGATATCATGGTGATATGACTGATAAATTGTTAAAGCTATGTTAAAAATCCATATCACACACACACACATGACTCTTTGGTCCTAAAGTAAGTAACAGGAATGACTGAAAACAAAATGTTTTGCAAAATCCAACAAATCATTTATTTCCCAAGAATACAAAGTGAAAATTCAAAGAGAACTTAAAATATTGTGAATTAAATCCCAAAAAGTCCTAAAAGTTGTATCACAAGTCCAAATAAATAAAGTTCCATACGAATTCCAGTGGTATTCCAATTAAATTCAAATATTGAATGTGTTGATGTGGCTGTAGTCTCAAATGTGGTAATGTACCAGTATCCTGGGTTGTGGTGATATGATAAGAATCACAATAATATAATCCAAAAATGTTCTTGTATGAATTCACAGATTAATGTTTATTGATGAGCACTTTGTATTTCCAGTGAATAATAATTTAAATAAATAATTCCATCTGAAATAAAATATTGAACACAACAATAAGATTGGTTCTGCTAAAAATGTTAATGCAAGAATAAGTATGTGTGTGTTTGAGTGATTTGGATTTTTAATATAGCTTTAACAATTTTTCAGTCATATCGCTTTGATGTCTGCAGTGTGACAGTTTATAGTGTTGCCTAGCACTGAGGCATCATCTCAGACATGTAGCATTATGTCCCACCCAGTCACATTATCCTGACACCAGCCCGACCAGTCCTAAACACTGACCTCTTAATGCTGAGCAATTAGCGAGGCAGCTGTAAGCATCATTTTTAAAAGTCTTTGGTGTGACTCGGATGGGGTTCAAACCTGTGACTTCCATCATCTGAGTCAGATGCCATAACCACTAGGCCACCAGAGTGGTCCAAGAAGCAAACAACATTATATAAAAAGCTAAGACACAAAAATATATAACCACAATGAGGATGAACAATTCATTTCTAGAACATTCCAAGTTGTCAACAAGGCATGGTCTATTACTAAAATTCTAATAAAGAACATGGGAAACATCAGGTAGAACAGGTATTTCCATGTGGAATACCAAACTTCTAGATTCAGGTTAAGATAAACATGTTTACTTCCACTGATAATGATCCTAATATTTATTCTATTCTCATATAGAAATATTAGCTATGTATTATGTTGTTTACAAACTCAGTGACCCTATTCAGGTACACAATGAACTTGATTTTGGACAAGGTCAGGTACAGAATACAAATGTATATAACATATACTCATTATGAAAAGCCAACAAATAATACAAATTTAAGATCAATAAATGTGTCAAGGGATTTTATCAAGAAATTTCACAGAAAGATGTTTATGATAAACTTATTTTGTTCCAAAGGGTATTGTGTTGGCCTTTGGGGAAATAGTGGGATGGGACTGTGCATCTGATTCATACTTCACACAACAGATAATTTGGAGCATCTTTACCTGTGCAGGATGTGGTGACTTTTACATTAACATTTCAATAAGAACTGAGAAAGCCTTAAGATTGGTTGACTTTTTCTTGGCCACTGGCCAGAGCTATCCAAACATTTCCCTGGGCTATCAAAAACTATCTTACCCCATGAGTAGATAACTTTGTATATTTTTCCCTTGTGACACAAATTAACTGGCATCATTGGCATGTGCAAAGTGTACTGTTCAAACTGCACACATACTTTTCATATTCTGCAATGTTTTTGCCTAATTTCATGCATGTATTGTGTGTGAAAAAGATCTTCCTCACATTTGTGAACAGGATCAGCAAGTGTTAAAACAGGTCTTACAATCCCATCAAGTTAGTTTTTCCCATCATGTCCATATGGTTAAAGAGATTCATAAAAATGTAGGAAATATATAGTCACCTTAGATAAGCTGAATTTATTCCTGATATCCCTGGACCAAATCAGAATAATCTCAACATAATAAATCAATTACCTTAGATAAATTTAGGTTAAGGGTAGATAAAATCTTGATTAAATCACAATTAAAATTCACTCCAGTTCAAGTAATAGTTACCTCCGCTAAACCTAATTTATCTGCCAGGTAACAGTGTCAATATATTACATGGTCATAACTTAAATTATCTTCTGATAATTATATATTTACCTAAATCTGTGTGCATTTTGGGCATCCTTGGCTGTTTCTGTCAGAGGATGATTGCAACAATTTTACAGGTAAATCTACTGAGAACACTGATAATGCGGTTTATACGTACAACCCAAACCTATTTAATGTTCTTGATTAAATGAGTCCAGCAAACATCACTGTTTTACATGGTTACCATGAGTCCAGCAAACATCACTGTTTTACATGGTTACCACACTTTTTCCATCTGTTATTAACTATCTGCAAAGCAAATTACAGGTAACTTCCACCCCAGGACCTGTACAAATTTAATAGTTCAATGACTTGTGCATAACATGTGGTTCATTGGGAAATTATGTGACTGAGTAATAACTATGAATATACTTTTAATTTCCAGCCAATCATAAAACTAAATAATTCTGAGTGCTGACCTTGAAGAATTAAATATGACAAACCATACTGAAAACATTTTACTATCAATTGTATGTAATCCTGAAAGTATATAAACATTATTTAGAGAACATTGGATTCCACACTTTCTGATCTTTAATTTGATACATAAAAATTATTTTGCAAAAGAGATCAAGTGTACTGTTCTTGATTTTAAAGGTAGGAAACTTTTGAATTTTTAAACTTCATTAAGTGGGTGGCATAGATGCCATCATGAATATATTATGATATTTGTAAACAAACATATTTAATCAACAGTTTAACAACATATCATTTCAATAACTGTTCACAATATAGTTGTTATGACTTACACCTAGCAAATAATATTATGTAAATTGATGTACTTTTTGATATACTTTAAATGCAGTCTTGATGCTTGACATTTCTGCAAATTTGCTGAGACAATCATTTGAAGCAAAGAAAAACCATCGCTTATTATAAGATTGACAAATCCACTTGCCCAACTCCCAGAACAGGTTCAAATTCTGCTTAAGCAAGCTTAAGTTTACAGGTATTTGGGCAAGTCCAAAAATCGATTGATTGATTGATTGATTGATTGAGAGAGAGAGAGAAAAAGAGAGAGAGAGAGACAGACAGAGAGATAGAGAGAGAGAGAGGGGTCATGCTCCATTCTTAATGCTTTATGTTCTAAAAGTTCTTACCCTGTGATCACAGTACATTTATCAAAACCTTTATTTAGAGTTTATATGTACCGCATTCTTCTATTACAAAACTGGCCAGTTTCTTGCATGCATCATACATCAGTTTCATCTTGTAGTCACTGTAAACCTCAGTCTTGCATTATCTCATGCAGACGTGTCATTGTGAATATTTACTATTTATTTAGAAGTTCTGATGAATAAGGAATATTTATGTTTTAATTTATCATTCCTTTTCAATAGTAATAGCTGTATGCATCTGGGATTCATCAACTTTCAGATCCTAACCAAGCCACAGGCAGTTTGTACGCTTGACAACTTAAACAGTTGTTAATAATATAAAGCATGAGATTTCTTTGACATGTGTGTTTAGAAAAAAAAGCAGTCATCTGTAATGATTAACCAACTGGAGGGTTTTATTCAAAGTGCTATCAATGTACCAAAATTGCAGCATTGCAACTATGTTTATGATCTGTTGATAGCATGATAATTACAGCAGACATACTTAATACTTGGCAAACAATGAAATGAATAAATATACATGTCCTCAATCTCAAAAGATGGCTTTTCAAATGTTTTTGATGCATGTTGCCAATGATAACTGTTAAGTATATGGATAAAATAAGTATTCACAAATCCTTCAGTTGTGAGTATAAATAAATCATTAGAAACAATGTTTCATTCAGTATTGTTTATGTAGTTGATGAGATTATTCTGCCATCTTATCTAGGCTAAAAAAAAAGAAACATGAAAAAGTTTCTAGCTCTAATAAACATGTTTTAAAGAATAATAACCAGCATGATGCCAAGTTCTTATCATTGTGTAATAACACCAGTCCCTGGCTACAATAATGTTATTGGTTAATTTTTCAGTTCAAAATCTTCTACCTAAACATTTCTCTATCTCTTAAAAACTAGCTATTTCCAAACCCTTTTCTACCTATCTAATTATCTGTCCAGCATATACATGTATATGTATGCTTTTATAATTCTAATTATCTGCACATGGTTTTATGTTACTAACAAAGACACCTATCTCAAATATAATGTGATTTCCTTAAAGTAGCCCACATTTTATCTTACACTTTTCCACTGATGTTGGAGCATTATATTTGGGGCAAGCTCAAATTTCCCAAAGGCAGGTTTAATTTTCCAGTCTTCTATAAAAAATTTTAAATCACAATGAAAGAAGTAATCTTCAGAAATGGTATAAGTAAATGCTAAAGTGTGTCAATACAGAGGATATAGGGAGACACAGGACTGTCAGGGGACATAACTCTGGCTTCCCAATTTCTCTTGGTGCTTAGGCTCCTGAACAGTGGTCTGATTTTACATTATATTTCATAAATTCTGGCATTCTGGAATGCAAAAAGCAATGGGCTTGGCAGAAAAAACATCCAGATATGCTTTTATGATATTAAGCAGCCCGAAGATTGAAAACTAAATAGGTTTAAGAAGAACTGAAAAGTTTTAAAAAATTTATTTCCACATATGAGGAGGAGGTAATGATCATAAACACAGAAGGTCTTAAGCTGCCAACCCACTGGAACTTATCCATGTGTTTTTCATATTTCTAAGTAACCTCTATTTACCATACTGAGCCTCAACTTAGCAGTCCCACTGGGTCATTTCAGCCACAGGGAAATGGCAGACACATAGGCCAAGAGTTATCCATCAAATAGGGGTCCCAGGGTGGCTGAGTGATCACTGACATCTCACCTCTTAAATATTTATATTTTTACAAGTCATGGTCGACTGGACCTTCACAACTGTCAAAATGATTTTGACAGAACATTATTTAACACTACAAAATAAGGTTCTATAAAAATGATGACAGCATAAACAATAAAGTCCAAGCTTTCACTGAATGAGTAAATAATCTTGATCTGAATAAAATATTCAAGACCTGTATCGAACAGATGTATACCAGAGTGCTATGATATCATCATCTTCGCTGGCCAAGGTTCCAATAACCCTATCTACACCTTGGCGGATCGAACTGGTGCTTTGTCCTAGCGACATCTATTGGATTTCATGTGTTGCCTCCCTTAGTATATAATGCCAACAAACCAATAGCGTGGTGCAATGTACATCCACCAAAAATGGCGGTTTAAATTGACCTTAAAAGGATACTTTATAAGTTTATCATCAAAAGTATGGCTATGTACCAGAGGGAAGCTATTACAGGTGTATTTGAGTGAAAGGTATTTGTGCAAACATGGACTGACACTGGAAAATTGCTTATCTATCATTCCATTCAAGTTGTGTGCTCCCCTTGTCTCGATCACATATGAACAGTGTTCAGATCTGAACAACTTAATTTTCACACACCCTTAGCACAAAAATATCTGCTCGATATGCTAAGGTTTAGATAGGGTTATCGGAATCTTGGCTAGCGAAGATGTGGTATTATATATCTTAATGTTTGCAATCAGCAAATAAATAAATAAAAACACTGACCTTCAAGATATTATATATATCTATTTGTTGTTCTTTGCTCTAAATTAAAATGTATTTAATTTCCCATTTAAATCAGATGACCGCAGGAAATGATCGATAAACAGACACCTTTTAGATGCCAGGCCATGCAAGGGGAAATATTTTGATATAGTGGTAATACCAAAAGAAATATTTTTACAATGGCATATACTTGTCCTAATGTTGAGAACTTGATGTATATGTTGCACAAAGTGTAAATCAACTTGAAATATGAATGCTACTTCCATAGCACTCATTCTGCCACCTGTGCTGTCCAACAGAAACTTATCAGAGGGAATTAAAGAAAGGCATCTGTAACCACATGTAAGGGTCAGTAGCACCAGGACTGTCACTTAGAATGGACACACAAACATGAGCATGAATGTGCACATCGACCTCAGACTTTAAAATGTTCAGTTTTCCAATGAAATGTAATAAATTGAGTACAGCAAAGTTTTAAAGGCAACACCTGTCAATTGAAAAAGCCACCAGAAAACAAAAACCATCCATACTTCATATTTTGACTCTTATAATCCGTTGCTTTTTGACAAATACGGTAACCAAGTGATCAAACTCTTGCATAACATCATTGGAGATTATCAGATGACAAACTGGTTTGTAACGGTGACAGCGATTTTAAGAAGATATAGATTCTATTTGAGAACGTAGGGTATGGCCATTATTTGGAAACAGTGACATTCATGTGTGTATTTTAAATGTTGTATTCGCCGGCGATCCCGAGATTTTTCCGAAATCATCTGGTGATGCAGAACTAGTGTGTATAAAATTAGTACACGATAGGTGGTGCAATGCAGAAAAAGATACCGAATTCGAATACTGCGATACCATAGAACCCACGATATCGTAGGAAGCTACCATAAATTCATAAATTATTAAGCACCAGAATCTATTAATTTCATCTTACCTTTAGGCCCTACTGAGTACTCTATAAAATTCGGCTGGATGAGGCATTTTCAAAGTTAAAATTACACAGTCACTCCCGAGAGGAAAATACTGTTCTCAACTATGACTCAAATTACCCGCATAAACGTTGATTCTATACAGAAAACAGATGATGTCAGTGATTAATAAAATCGTCAATTGTGGAGATTCTTTGAAACATGCTACAGCACGCTCAGTTATCAACGAAATTTACAACTTTTGCTCATTTCTTGTAAAGAATCATTTCTAAAATTTCTAAGCATCCATAGTAATTTATGCTCTACAATTTGGTCTTATATTTCAAGATAAATATTGGAATTCAAAGCCATACCAAATCTCCTGTACTTCGAGCACCCCTCTTTCCTTTCTTCCCGGCCATTTTGAAACCTGCAACCACTGTAAACAATCCGCACTGCGCACGACAACTATACCGGAACCTGGGAAATCCGGGATTTTCCTAACAAGTTCTGCAAGAAGATTTAATTATTATAAAACTGTTTGGCTTCCAGAGTGGTAACAAAACTCAAACAGTCGGATACAAAATTATTGGCAATTGTGTATATTATTCATTATCAATGTATATAAAGTCGTGAAGATATAGACATATATTTCTAGTTTGATCAAAATCAAATCAGAAATATGGCTTCCAGAGTGTCGTAACAAGCTCAGCCAATCACCTTCTAGGTCAATAAATTATAATGAGTTTATGTCGCTCGTTCTCGATTCCAGCCAAGATCAAGTTTGATCAAAATCGGACCAGAAGTGCGTCTAGCAGGGCGGTAAAAACTTCGCCATTCAGACATAAACTGTAGGATCAACTAATTGGTATGCGCGGATAGCACTCATCGAATTCATCAGAGATTTTATGGATATAAGCATATATTGTAAGTTTAATCAAAATTAATAGGTAACCTGAGTGGTAACAAGGTTAACAGATATAAGATCACCTCATTTATTTAAGTGTGTATAATGGACCAGTTTAACAATACCTGAAAATAACGTTCCCAGGTTATCTCGCAATTCGAAAACGAGGCGCTCACTGCTGGGGAAATTTACAATCAAAATGTGAGAACGTGACATTATAGCCTGAAGGATTGACATTGTTTAACCGTGAAACAATTAAAATAAATCTTAAATCTCAAAAATGATGGTGTCATCTGACAAACGGCAATGCTAGTATCGCATACCTACCTTCTAATGTTAAAGAAAAAAGAAAATATTTTAGCACCTTACATAATCAAAACGTTCAAATGAGGAAACACATGATACTATGCGATATATATATATATATATATATATATATATATATATATATATATATATATATATATATATATATATATATATATCACCTAGTCAGTACTGTTTTCCTGTAGTATGTGCAGATGTGTATTTTGATATTTTTGATACCACAACGTGTTGCATATCACTTTATGTGATTCTGATTGGTCCAAATAAGCTCATACAATTATTGTGCAGTATTCTCCTTACTGATTGGCTACAATCGTGAGAAAACCTTTTTAACACAATCTTCTGGAATGTTTTGTTTTCAATGAACATTTTGGCGGCCATTTTGCAACTCGTCTCAGGAAAGGAAATTGTGGAAAAATTGTCTCGGCTGTCTGAATATGCACAATTTATACCCACAGGAATTTGTTATGTCATGAATAACAATATCATCATAAGAAAAATGGCGTAAAACTCCAAGACAAGAACAACAACAAGAAGTAAAACCAAGAAAATTTGCTCTTGCTCATTTGATAGCCGGTGTGTAGGTTGGAGGGAGCGGTGTATCTGTAACAGAGATTCTACCCTATATACAATCGTGGTTTAAATGTTAACTTACAGAAGTAAATAAGCTCACCTCCATATACAGAAGAATGTGGACATAAACCATTCTCCCAACTGACGAAACTTTATCCAACCACAGCATATTTACGCAGTAAATCCTTGACGCAAATCCGACTCAAAAAGAAATTTGTTTACGGCTTTTGTACAGTCTACTGTTCCAAATCAAATACTGCAAATATCCGGTCACATAGACATTACAGTAAGTATGGGAAGTTCTGCATCCAGTAATCCTCTTTCACGTGAAAATCGCAAGAATGTAATGTTTAGTTGTGAAAGTGGCATTTTAGGGTAACCATGCACTCTAGACCTACCATGTACCGTATCAAACAATGTGACATCACACACATTGATCATTCTGTTTTGAAAAATGATTTTGTCGTTATTAAATGTTCTGTTTATTCGGATGGACGCTTGCTGTTTGATCTAGAGATTGTAAAAAGGTACAATCAACTTTTGCTAGTTCAACTTTGTTCGTGACTATATTTAAGCACAATAAATGAAAGGTACAGCGTCTTTCAGAATGAGCGAAATTATTCATTCTTCTTTCTGTTTAAATAATTTGCACTGAAATTAAAACTAAGTAATAAAAAGAACCTCAAATGGGTAAGGACTTAATATTAAATTTATGAAACTCGTTGAATAATGTCCAGCTTTTGCGAGCTTTGGCGAGCAAAAGCTGGGCATTATTCAACTCGTTTCATAAATTCAATATTAAATCATTACCCGTTTGAGATCCTCTATGAAACAGATCTAATGGATAAAGGAACACTCTTTGATGCACTAGATAAAAAAAAATTCACAGAGAATGAAATTACAAAAGCGATACGAACTCTTAAAACTTAGAATCAGCTTGGCAATGCTTACCTTTTAAATGAGAATTTCAGGAAAATGGTGGAAATACTTAAACCTTATATATAGAGGATCTCAAATGGGTAGTGATTTAATAACGAATTATTCAACAAGTTGAATAATGTCCCGCTTTTGCGGACCTTGGCGAGCAAAAGCTGTAAATTATTCAACGAGTTTCATAAATTCAGTATTAAATTATTACCAATTTGAGATTCTTTTTATCACATAGTTTTTATTTTAGTGGAAACTATTTAGATATAAAGCAGAATGGATAATTTCGTGCATTCTGACACACGTTGCACCTTTCATTTGTTGTGCATAAAAAAGTCCTAAGCAAAGTTGAACTAGTAAAAGTAGTGTTACGTGTCTAGGCTCTTCCAAAACGTAACACAAAAGAGTGAAGACAACAAGTTTTGCAAAATTTAACAAATAATTTATTTCCATAGAAAATCAAGGTAAAAATGAGAAGAAGAACTTACGGTTTTACGAATCAAATCCAAAATTAATCCAAGAATTAAAAAATAGATGTCCTGTTATTAAAAAGTCCTAAATTAATCTCAATTAGAGTCCCGATGAAATCCAAAATAGAAGGCGATGACGTCTGTTGTGGCCAGCGTCGTACTGATGTGTCAACAGTTTCTTGTTGAATCCTAGAAAATATTATTTCAATTTTGAATTCCGTATAAATTTCAGTGAATGAATTTGTCCAAGAATTCTGTACAAGCACTTATATATTTCCAGGGAAAAGAATCACTTGTATTCCATAAAATAGAATTTCAACTCAAACTGGTCACAGCAAAACACCTTTAAGTGTCAATGGTTTGGAGCCTGAATTGCCCAAATTCTATCCAGAAAAAAATTATACACTAATTTAAGACGCAAAACAGATTCCCGGATAAGGGTCACATGGTCACCCTTCCAGAACAAAATAGAAGCTTTTTCCATGCGTAACATCACGTACTCCCAGTATGGCCTTAACTGAAAACAAAGGTTCTTACTCTGGGAAGGAATAAAAAAAAATTTAAAAAAGTTGTTTACTACAACTGCCACTGTTTCTGAATCAAGGTCAGAAACTAGATGCAGTGTTTCTTTATTATAACAGTCAGGTCAAACAGAACTGAACTGAATTTCTGACAAAAATGTCAAATCCAGTAAACAAAGTTACCTTATAATAGCATGTAAAGGAATAAAAAAAATTTTAAAATTAACAAACAATTAAGTTACATATACATAACAGTAGATAATACTTTTTTCAAATTATAAATAAAAAACAAGCGTCCTTCCGAATAAACAGAATATTTTACAAAGACAAACTCATTTTTCGAAACAGAATGTCCCATGTGATGTAACATTCTTTTATACGTACACAGTACCGGATAGAGTCGAACCATGTTTGTCCTAAAATGTCATATTCACAACTGAACATTACATTATTGCGATATTCATTTGAATGAGGATTACTGGATGCAGAAATTCCTATATTTATTGTAATATATTTGTATCCGGATATCTGCAGTATTTGATTTGGAACAGGAGACTGTGCAGAAGACGTAAGCACATTTTTTTTTTTGAGTCGGATTTGCATCACATATTTAATGCGTAAATATGCTGTGGTTGGATAAATGACAATCCCATGCACTATTTGGTTTCAGGAAAAGAATGGGAACTGCTTATGCTATTTTTTTATTTTACAAGGTAAAAGGTTTTATATAGCTTTTGTTAATTTTAAAAAGTTATTTTTCAGTGTTTACAGAAATGGTCTGTGGTTGAAGGTTTTAGATAAGGTATAAAAGGCAAAATATTAATTGTTCCTCGTTCTATGTACACGGTAATTAAATCCTGGATTTCGCACTGGGGCATTCGGTGAGCATTGTTGAGTAGGTTTGATAAGAGGTGAAGTGTTATCACCGATTCTATTTTATTATATATTGAAGATATGGAAATATCTTTACAATCCAAAGGAGACATGTGTATAGAATTAGACGTGTTGTCTTCATTTTTTACACTGTGTGCTGATGAAGATTATTTCAAGGAAACATTGAGGGCTTTTCTTAAGCTTATGGATAATGTACACGACCAGTGTAATAAATTGAATCTAAATATTAACCTTGATAAAACTAAAGTATGTAGAAAAGGTTGTCCATTAGGATAAAGCTAATTATGGAATATAGCCGCGAGTAATACTGATATGGTGAAAAATTTTACCTAACTTAGTCTTGTATCGAGCAATGGAAAATCCTCTCAGACTCAATAAATATTGGCTGATAAAGCACTAAAGGGAATGAATTTGCTTATTTGTAATTTGAAAAATAATTACTTAAATTATAATCACTTTCTTATATCTATGTTAATTCAAGTTTTCAATTACACACTAGAGGTATGGGATTTTTACCAGGTTGACGATATTGAACTTGTAAAACGAAGGTTTTTAAAATAGTTGTCAAATGTAAAAATATCTACTTCTGACATCGGTGTATACGGTGAACGAGGAAGAATCCCACTTAAATTCTTATGACTGGTTAAGTTAGTAGTATATAGGGACGATTGGGGGTCTCTGGGATTTCCATGCAAAAAAAGTGAATATGGAATATAGGATCAAGCCAATCTATAGGGTCATGGGGAATTTAACATGGGAAATAGTACGGGGGGGGGGGTATGTGGAACAGGGGTGATGTGATAGGAGTTATAGGGTCAAGGTTGATAGGGTCAAAAGAGTGTATATGGTCAACATCAACAAACAAACAAACAAACAACACGCACATACACACACCATACACACGCATATAAACAGATATATATATATATATATATATATATATATATATATATATATATATATACAACATAAAGACATACATTTATTGGCAACCAATAGAGATCTTTTCGAGGCAATGGAGTGGCTCTGAAAAGGGCCGTTGGATTTGTTAACATCATTGAGTTAACGTATGGAACATCGCACGGGTCTTAATCTCTTCCTCAAACTTCGTCCGACATCCGGACCGTGTATTAAGACTCGTTTTAAACAGCCTTGCCTCTCCACATATATACTTCGTTTCCAAATGGTCGTATCTGTGATCATCGTGATAGCCCATGATGATGTCACATACATAGAGTAGTACGGGTTGAACAGCATGCCCGATATGAAGGAAGACGACTCTACGTTAGTCCACATCTTCTTATGAGAACAGGTGAATGGAATGAGGCAAGCTACGGGTATTTATAGTTTAAGAGCGGATCGAAACGGATTGAGCTCTTTCACCAATCCAAACACGCGTTACAAAATTTAGGCAGAGCGCGGAGTCTCTCTTCTGATCAGAAGAGAGCTACCTCTGACGTCACATACCCTGTATAGGTGCGCTAGGGTCGGTGCGCAGTGAAACGATGCGACATAGTTTGAACATGAATGAGACTATGAAGACAATGTGTTGGGGTACGCCGGGAACGGAGACGGGAAGTGATGGCACAGCGGCTACCAAAGCAACCACGACGATACTTCCAGAAGAGAATGACTTGTTACGACCCTGTAGTTAAATTACATGTGTGTTAAAATTTGAATTTTTTCTGATTCTTTCTATTTTATTTTTCATTTTTATTTCATTTTTATATCATTAAATGTAATTATTATTATGATGATGATTATGTTCGCAGGGTCTGATATTTTGTTAGAAACATCGTGTTTATTTAAAGCGTAAATGTGACTGGCGTAAGCACGATTTTTGCATGACGGTTTTGTCATATTAAGTAAACAGTCGGAAATAGCTATGTAAATGATTGGCTGTGACCACGGTCATTACTAATAATACTTGTTGACATTCTATACTGCGATGTGGCTAGATTTCGAAATCTTCATGATTTCTTCATGCTTGTACATGGGGTGACGTATTAGTTTGCTTTACATACTCAGTTACCTGCGAAATAGTCAGTCATAGTCGAGAGTCATATTTTAACATCTTAGAGAGAGTCACATCATAACATCTTATAGAGTTTCTAATTCCTGTGCTGGAAAGAGTTGTTCGTTCGTACGTTTGTAGAACAACATGTGTTTTGTTATTGATGATAGATGTACTTCATCTACCTTTTAAAGAATAATTATTTTCCCTGGAGAACTACACAACTAGCTTTGGACAAAGACATTTGCTGAATTTAATTCTAAATTGGAACAGGACAGTAAAAATTGTTATTCACAGTGAAAATTCTGGACACTTGTGTAAAACCGTCTGACGTCGTCATGCGCCATCTTGGAACGGGTTTGAGATTCAGACTACTTTAATTAGAACTGTTTAGTCACAGGACTTATGTGTTTTCACGATTTTAGGACAAATTTTTGGATCTTCTTCGTAAATCGTAAGTCTTGTTCATATTTTTACCTTTTCACCGTGTTTTCTAGGGAAATGAATTATTTTTGTTAAAATTTACAAAGCTTGTTGTCTTCGCTCTTTTCTTTATGTTACTTTAAACGAGCCGATACGTAACAGACTATAATTGGGATTTATTCGATTTTCTCTCTTCTTCGCAAGAATTTGTACCGGTACCAGTACCTTCACCACTTTCTCCTTCCTTACCTCAAGTCAAGGTAGACAGAGGCAGAAAGAAGAATTGGAGAAATTATTACAGCAGCAGAAAGAAGCAGAACAAGCCTTTGTTATTCCACGGCAACAATGAGAAGAAGAGGAAAGAAGGAAACGAGAGGAAGACGAAGAGAAGAAAGAGTGCCAAGGAGAGAAGAATGGACGGTGAAATTCAAACCGTGACGGTGTTACTAGACATTTTGACAGAGTTAAGGTGTCTGAGACAAATGTATCAGACACCTTTAACTCGGCACATGAGAAAATGCCTTCCCTAGCCAAACATTCCAACCCAGTCAGCATTCCCTCTACACTGACTGCTCCTGAGATACCAGCAGTAGCAGAAGCGATCACTACCAAATTATCCAGTAGCGCGTGATGATGTAGGACTTGGCCGTGGCAGAGGTATAAGGCAGTTAAAGCTCATCGCCTCCCGTTCGTGAGTTTGTCAAACAAATATCCAAAGGTCCTTTTCAGGGCCACTCACCTCTCAAGAAAACAGTGACTACTCATAGTTTGCAAAATCAAGTTGAAACTTAAATCCTTTGAATGAATGATGTACGTGTGTGAGTGTAGCTCCTTATTATTACTTATTATTATAAAAACCAAAACCAAGGGACACTTACGTTTTCTTTCTGGTATATTCTCTTGTAGAAGTTACAATGAAATTTCACAACACATCACCAAAAGTTCATTGCTTTTTATTTTTTCACTCTCCCTTTTCCCATTTGAATTTCTTCACAGCTACGGGTTTTTCCTCTTCTTCACTTTCTTCTCGTCTTCTTTTCTTATCTTTCTGGACGGGTATGGGTTCTTCTTCCTTTTTGGCAGAGTTCTTCTTCATTTTCGGAAGCCCTCTCCGCTTCTTCTTTCTTTGATCGGTTCTCTTTTTCCTTAGGGCACTCTGAAGACCAATGTCCTTTCTCCTGACAATGATAACAGGTATCTTCACTTTTACCTGTCTTGACACCTGTCTTGCTGTGACGTTGTGAACATTCTGTCCCACGATGTCCTTTCTTCTGACAGATATAGCAAGTATCTTGACTTTTATCTCGAAAGGATGGAGAGTATTCCTTTGCCTTCTCTGAAGTAAACCTTTGTATCACGCCTCGCAAAGCTTTGAACCGAAACTCGATTTGTGTTGGCTCTTCCATCTTTTTTGATTGATTGTGAGTAGAATGAATACTCTAACTCTGAGACACTTACCCTATATATAGGGGTCCATGGCGTTTAAAATATAGTCATTTGTCATTTTGCAATCAAGATGAAACGATCGCACAATTTACATGAAAAAAGAGAAGAAAGTTAGAGGCCACGAAGTGACACATCGCCTCGCACAGAGCTGAAATCTACGCGCATATCCATGCCAGCGATTTTGAAGACGACATGAGTGAGCCTGAATCAACACCATCTACGTCTGCAGCCAGACCCAGAAATTCTACTCCAAGTCAAAGTCAACCAGTATCACCTGAAAAGTATTACCATATTCGAGAGAGGGATAAACGCTCCTCCTGAAAATGTAGAACTACGGCTTACACTTACACGGTGAAGTTTAAAGATTTCAAGTCAGATATACCGCTGGAGAAAGCAGAAGGATTCATCACCAGTTTGTGGGATTCATCGTTGTTATAGGATTTAACGCCATTTTGCAGCAAAAGATAGGCTATACATGGCGGCCAGTATAAATGGTGGAAGAAGAACCCGGGAAAACCCTAGAAAGAACATCCAACCTACGAGAAGCTACTGGCAAGTTTTCTTGCATACCCACATTGGCCAAACCCGGGACTCGAACCCACACAGACAGCGGTGAGATGTCAGTGATCCGTAATGGTGAGCGCTTTAGACCACTCGGCCACTCGGGGTCCCGGTATTCATTGTTATCCACACTGAAACGGCAATGTCTAGCCAAACAAGACGATTGCTTGAGACTGTCCATTTATCACGATAATTTAAAATCTCCCGTTTGGATCGAGTTCAGCAGCTTGGCAGAACTGACACCTTCCAAAGTCATTGACACGATTCAACACGTCCAGCAATCCAACGATCACTTTCACATCACCGACGGAAAAGCTACGTTTCACCTCCGAAAGGGAACGTACAACGGATCAAATTTCCGCTCTTGCAAATAGTGCTTTGAGAGGCCTCTGGCTCCCAATAGTAACAGGATGGAGCAAACGTGCGCAGGAGAAACGAACGACACTCATGCTCATATGGCAGAAAGAAACGACAAACATAGAGGATAACAGACAGAAAATAATAAGGCGACAGGGATATGACCACAGCAGATATCACAGTAGATACCTACCAAGGTCATCATCAAGGTCATATCCTCCTAGGTCATCTCATTATCGTCGTAATCCACAAGAGAGACCCCCGCCTTCACGGCCTTTTCAGCCGGTCAAGTCAACATCAACAGAGGAAAGCAAACAAACAGCCCAGAAGCAACAAGAGAAGCAAATTGAGATAAGGGAAACTAACCACTCTACTCCAGCTCCCTCACCTCCATCATCGACTCAAAAGTCTCCTCCAAAATTGGTTGCTGGCAAGGAACCGGCCTCTACTCCAGCACAGGTCCAACAGGTGCAAATATAAACTGTTGTACATGAAAGTGAAAGAGAAAACACCAAGGATGATGAGAAAATGGATTAAGAGGAAAAATTAGACATCAAACTACATGTACATGTACAACATCAAGCTTCCACTATGGGATTAGGACATCTCTACCAAGATAAAGCGGCTGCCATAAAACACATAGAAGAACATCTGGAACGTGAGGAATCACGAAGAAGATCATAACACACCGCAACCCACTAGAGCGAAGTTGAGAAAGGCTTCTAGCTCCCTCAGATCAAGAGGAGAGAAATATACTAGCTGCCCAGTCCTTCCTGCCAGCTTACTGTGCAGTGATCTGATCAACATCCACGATCTTGGGGATCAACAACCACTGGGATTCCATTTGGACTACAATGACTGGTGCGTTGCGGATATGATAGATCCAGGAGCCTACAGAATTCATACTAGAAGAGAATGGATAATTCCAGACCACCTACAACCGCTGGTAGAGAAAATACAACAGCCCTTATAAGGGCTAAAGAGTGGAGATCAAAATTGCATATAGGGTTTTCATTTGGGATATCGAAAACCTTTTTTGACAGCAACTATATAGATTGAACTGACTTGATCCTTTCTATTCCACCATCAAAATTATAATTTTGTAATATGCGTGATACAAAAATAACACAAATCTAGTAATGAGTCATTTAGACTCCTTTGATTGGGATTATGTTCGGAATTAAAGGTAAATTTTGTACACTAAATTCAAATTTAAATGAACATATTAATTGATGATATTTGTTTGACCTTATTGATTTTGCTCATTGCACAGGTGGCTTACACGTTATTGGTATTTTAAATCGTCCATTAGAATAACTGGACCAAATGTGATTAGAGTACGAACCGGCGTTTCAGTACTTCAGTTGACGCTAGTCGCCTCTTGCCGAGTCTCTCTCCTACTCTTCCTCGCTCGGACATTTACATGACGAAATGTGGAACTATTTCCGCTCGTCTAAATTAACAGGTTCCCTGACAAGCGTGTAAGCACGGAACCCGGGTGGCGCTATGAATGGGTGGTTCCCAATAAGTGTCTTATACTAGATACAGACTTTAATGATGGGCATATGTGTTTCTATTCCCGCCCATCATATGTCCTGTGGAACATTAGTGTTCCGGAAACGGACAAGTTAATCAGCACACTTTGTGTGAATTAATGCACTGGAGAATGTGGCACCTTTTCCTTCCCCCGCGATTAATTAATTAGCCCGCTGTGCGGGCATATACTCGTGGCGCATGCCTGAATGGGCGAAAGCGACGCTAATTCAAGATCTGGTCGGTTCAGTCATTCACATCAGTATCGACCAAGAGAGCAGCGAACAGTACAACAAGTATTACCTGAGTTAGATATGGAAGTACTCATTCCTGAACAAGCCCTGAGTGCGTTACGAGGGTTAGGCCTCAATATCACCACCGGATGGAGCCTACGAGCACAAGCAATACGAACTACGCTCTTGCTAATTTGGGAAGATAGTTCATCTAGTAATAACTGGATAAGTGGCCCCCAGAGACGACCGATGCAAATGAGATCAATTAGCACCCAACAAAGGGAGCGAACAAGATTCGCATACTCGACCTGCTAGTAGTGTCGAAACCATTAGTACCCCTACTAGAACTACATAAAGAGAAATTCCAACTTCCAATGGGAAAACAACTATGGTGGCCCAACAGCTTGTCAATAACAAAAACAACAACAACCGCCTCAGTGAATACTGCTCATACAGAGGTGCACCAAAGGGACAAGGAGGTAAAATTAAAACACCAGAGGGAACACAAGGGGTAGAGGCAATGGAGGTTACTTGGATACAAGGATAAACTATGGAGAATACAAAAGAAACTCCCAAAAACAAAAACCAAGTAACAAGAAAAACGTCACCTGTAGTTGCAGTAGACCCATCAACAGCAAAACCCGCACCCACTCCAACATCAACATCAACACCATCGATAGAAGTAACCCAAATCATTACTATGGCACTGTAAAATCTACAAGAGAAGCAGAAAACTATGTCGAACATCGTCTCATTACCACCACCACTACCAACAGAAATTACAACAACAACAACATCAGTCACATCGATACAAGTTAAACCTGTAACATCAAAAGCAGCCACTGGAACTACATCAGCAAATCCAAAGAAAAGGCGACAAAGAAAGAAAACCCCTGAACTTTTGCCTATTTATTCAGAAGTTACACAACAGTCACAAACAAACCAACAACAAAAAACGGAAAACTTGACTCACTGCCAACCAAAGAGCAGACGTGGTCAACTATATATTTGACCAACCCGAGAAAATTGGAATTTGATTCATGATAGTTATCAAATTACTGCATTAAATTACAAAGAAGACTTTAGACGGGTGATGGATACTTACCAATGCCGTGATGTCAAGGGAAATTTATTTTACCTCGTGAAAATAAATTTTTGAATAAGGCTCTAAGACTAAAAAAAGATAGGGGATGATTTATACTTGACTCCAGTTCCATTATTGACATTAACATCCAACGAACTGATCAAGGTTCACAGCATGGAAACACCAAAATTCCAATCACCGCCAGAATATGAACACCTAGCTCTCGGAGATATCATCTGCCCGAATATAACTGAAACAGCTGTCAGATGGAAGTTCATACTGCCCAAACACCTGAAGGGACTACTGTTTCCTGACGAGGATTAACCTCAGTCCCTTTTCGGGCTATCAGATCATTGCCTCTTAATAAGGGATTTCGTTTTGGCTCGAAATTCCCAATTCGGTAATACTTAACTGAACAAATATGATCATAATCACCGTTCCAAATTAACAACCAATTATTCTAACTTGATCATACAAAAGTTTGCTGGTCTCTTAAACCTACCAGTTTTGTTTAATATAAATAATAAAAAACATGTACACTATGTACCTTTGAAATTAAAAAGCATGATAGGAAAATTTATTACTTATAACCGTGACTCGAATTACGATTGTGGCTTACACAAAATTGGTAATAGGAATTACCCATTATGTAGATAACCGGGTTGAATTTGATAATATTGCATTTTTTAAGGCGTTTCAGGAACGTTCCGGCTGGCGTTTGGTGTCTCCTCCCTGGTCCCTCTCCTCCCTGCCACCTCGGACATTTAAAAGACGAGTGTGTGGGCCGATTCCTATTTGTCTAGAAATCAGGTGCCCCGAAGAGCGTGTAAGCACGGAACCGGGGAGACGTCATATGAGAATTGCCCAATCAAGCTCGACGTCTCATACCGCAGTAGACAGGCATTGCAGCCGAATGAATCTGTGTTGCGTCCATTCCCACTCATCATAGCCCTCCAGGTATCACGGTCCCAATTGTTTTTCCATAGACCTCAATGCTAATGTTTTGTGAAATAAATATACTTTCTATCCTACGTCAGCATGCATGTCACCCACAATCACAGAGAACAATGTTAGATTGTCAATTTGACAAGGACAGAACCAGGTACTCCATTGCATTTAAGAGAGATAACTCTGCTGGAACTAGACAGGGGTAAGAGTTATCTAGTTACACCAGACACATTTTCAGTCATGTGTACCACATTTTTAAAAAATCATAAAAAAATACAAAATGTGATATAGTTATGAATTAACATAATCTCACATGTTGCCAAGAGACTCAACATTTTTTTAAGCCTAACAGAAAGTACAACTCTTAAATAATGCACCAATCACAGCTAGTTTTGTGGTTTGTTTCTGAATGCAATGTTCCCTACACCTTAAGCTCCGCCCACCTGCGGTTGTACAATTGGTACCGTTATACCTCCAGACAGGTCGTTTGGGACTTTAATGTCCCACAACCTGTTGGCTTAACTAAAGAGCACACCTTGTGTGCATAAATGCGCTGAAGGATGAGGCTCTTTTTCCTTCCCCCGCGATTAATTAATTAGCCCGCGGTGCGGGCATTAACCCGTCGCTCATGCCATATGGCAAATGGGACGATAATATCGAAGTCAGTCAGTCAGTCATTCACATTCTCCTCGGGACACGACACTCAAGAAGTGGACGTGCCCACAATCCAGCATAAAGTTGTAGCTGAAGCATTAGATCAGGGACATTCTTGCCATCAACATACCACCACACACAGTTCAAAGGAGAGACAACGCAGCCCGCCAAGCAGTTTAGACCATCAGAGGAGGCCCAGCAGCCCGCTCAGCTGTCGAAGTTCCAGCCCGCTCAGCAGCCCGCCCAGCTGACAGTCCGTGTACAACAGACACCATATTAATTAGGAACATTTTGGAAAGGGAGGCAAAATTTTTGTGTAAGGTAGGGAAAATTAATTTATTAAACCTTCGGGTATTAGTACTCTGTGCTGTTAGAAATTCTATTTGTACTCTTCATATTCTCTTCCTCCTATTTACTTTATTGTCACTTCTGATCTAACAATCAAATAATCAAATTACTAAGTGTAACTCGTTTGATAAATACCCAATCCAAATTAAGGTTTTAAGTAAATCTATATAGCACAATAGTAGACATTATTAGTAGACTTTAAGATAAATCAAGAGTAAGGTAAATAACATATATGGTAAACTAAAGCTCACAACAGGTGCCAGGAATCATACCGACATATACCTGGGCGGAATCCTTGCAAGTTAGCAAGACCGTGCCATCCACTGTGAGATTTTCTACCAGTGAGTAAAATTCACCATTTTTAATTAGTTAATCATTAATCACTAAATCATAACAGTCAAAAGTAATTTTAAACACAAATATCACAGAGGAAACATATAAGCAATTATTTAAGTTACAAATAGTAAATGTCGCAACCAACAAAAAAAATTAATAGGAAACCAATTAGACACAATGTAAGAAAAACAAACACGCTCCTAAAAAATAGTAAAATGCTCTACCGAAGGCAATGTAATACCAGAGTAAGGAAATTCTTCCATTACCCAATTTCAAACAATATTTGGGTATTTTAACGATAGCCCAACAGTCAAAGAGTCACCTACCAGAACTCTGTTTTCATGCTGCAATGCCTTCATCCCGTTTATCATCCCCCCTTAATGTCGCCACAGTCCTCCCCATATACCCCATCCCACCTCACAGGTGACAGTGAAATATCATTTCGCAACTAGGAGCAAGAATACGTACATGAGGAATTATACTATACCATTCCAATGACAGTACTACAAATGAGACCAGAAGAAAACCAATCAACAAGCGACTCACTTCGTGAAATAAATACGTACAATCAGTGCAATACATCCATGACAGGGAAAATATCATCTGAAGATAAAGAAACCGAATCAGAAATAGGTAACCCTGATACAGGAAGAAACCTAATTGCAAGGATACCATTAAGCAATGCAATACAAGAACTAGTCCTCACTCCCAACAGGAAAAAGCCACTCAGGGTCTCATTAACAAGCGAAGACCAAAAAATGAGAAGTGAGAGTCCCACAAAAAAGGTACTAGGAACAGAACCTCATTCAGTGGCAAGGTAGAACAAGCATCTACAACAAACCAAGAGTTATCCGATGTAGAACCTGTATCCGAAACCCCACTAATCCCCTCAACCAATGAAAAAGACACAGGGATACATGTAAGTATAAATGAATCCGATAAAACAGCAGAGAAAACTAACATCATACCCATACGCAAGGAACGTATACACAACAGTCAGACACCGGGGCCATCCAAGATAAATCCCCCCACTGACATGGATGAGCACATGAAACCTGAAGTATTAGTTGACAGACTGGAAAGTAAATCACGGAAAACAGCGTAAAGAAAATCCAATAGCCCATAAAGGAATGGAAAAAAAAGGAAAGCAACCCATGAAAACCCATAGACGGATGACAAATGTCTCAGATAAAGGAGAAAGCACATCTGCATCAACAATCCCTAAGCGCACGGAAGCAAATAAACCAAAGTACCTGGAAAAGGATCTAACCAAACAATCAGAGGGTAAACTAACTGCCAAACAGGGAACAAGATAACGACAAGAATAACACTCTCCAGAATATACCCTGTTCATCAAATGCAATAGTAACAAATTTATAAACCTCAGCAATCGAATCATTACCGGTACCCTATCAAAATATCACAGAGGGGAATTTCAACTAATTAGACCCAAATCTAATAACATTATCGTCTGGTGCAGCACACTACAACAGGTAGCGAAATTTATGGAAATTGAATCCATTACAACATTCAAAGTTACTGTATCCAGACACAGATCGTTACAAAATAAACCAAAAGATCAAAACCAAACCACACCAATTGTAGCAAGATATGAACAGACTAACCAAGGAAACAAAGCAGTCCAATCGCAGAAGACGAATAACATTTACAAAAAGGTACTCAAGCTTTAGGAAAACTATAGGCACAAAACCAACCATGGCTTAACAGAGGACCTGAAGAAACATGGAGCAAATATATCCAAAGCGTACAAACGGGGGGATTACAGAGGGTACGAAACTACAAAGGCATTCCTGGAATTTAAGACGACTCCTCCACTTCTAGTGAGGATAGGAGCGCAAAGAAAATTCACAAGGCTTGAAGATTGCATCCACAAACCTCGTTTTTGTAGTACTTATAAGGGGTGGGACCACTTTACGCACGCTTGTTGTTACTCATCAAGATGCGACAAATGTGGTGGTCGACACAATGAAACTGCAAAAAGAAAGGCCAGAAATGTGCTAATTGCACAGAAGCGCACCACCCCGAGCTGTTGAATGCATCTACACCATTAGGGAAAATGCGATCATCAAACTCATGGAGCAAGATCATTTCACATATTAAGCGGCCAAATTGACAGCCCTTAACGCAAATAAGGGACAGCAGCCCCAATTGGCATGGGCGCCCGCATCATAGGTCAAGGGGGCACGTGCCTCCCCCTGGAAATCATACTGCGCATATATAT